>LOJH01066620.1:0-10319 GCA_001685095.1 Ellobius talpinus | reverse complement strand
CGGGAGCTGGGCGGGACGAAAAGCAGGCCTGCGCTCCCCTATCACTACAAGAACCTAGACAACAAAGAGGACCCTAAGAGAGACATACATGATTCTAATCTACATAAGACATAGAAAAAGACAAGATCACCTGAGTAAATTGGGAGCATGGGGACCATGGGAGAGAGTAGGAGGAGAGAGGAAGGGAGGGGAGTGGAGAAAAATATATAGCTCAATAAAAACAATAATTAAAAAAAAAGACAAGGCAGGCAGGGCCTTAGAAATGCTATCTGAGGGTGACCTCTGGAAAGCCCATGATAGGTCCATGTACATGTGCATACACATGTACCTGCAGACATACAACAGAGAAAAAGAGTACAGAACCCCAACAAAGTGACAGCTGGAAGGGGCATCTTTCATGTCATGTCCCAAGAGACCCGGGCGATTGGTCCTAGAGTAGGCATCCCTGAGAACTTATTTGAGCCACCCTATTATGCTTTGTATGTCTCTCACATTTTAAAAATCCTCCTCCCAAATACAGTGCTAGCACAGCCTAAATCAGTCCTTTGTACAATGTGCGTACCTGATGCTCATTAATAAGCCCTTTGTTCTGATCTCCCCTGTGCAGCCCAGCTCCAGTTACTGCTGGTTCTTACCCAGGATATTTCCAACAATCTCTTCAGGCTCTTCCACACACATTTCTTAAAAGCTGGCTGTTCCATTGTTACCATCCCAGGGGAGTATCGACCAGGTTAGGTTTGCATTTATGAGCATATAACTGAAGCTGACACCATCCTTACCACAATTAATAGTTCTTGGAGGAATTTGCCTTCTTATCACTTTATAAACGGCTTCATACATCTAAGGGCAAGGCAGGTTTTAATTAGTGTCCCTAATAGCTAACTAATCTGAGAGAAAATAATTAAGAGACTGCACCAGTTGAAGCTAGAAAAGCAAGATGGTGTTAGAGTCCGCACAGGCTCAAGGTGGAAGAGGTTGCCACTTGTTTTGCTAGCAGCGTGTCTTAGTCTTCTCCTCCCACTGACCAGAAGTTACTGGCGGCTGGCAGACTCTGTTTCTATGTATAAAATATCATGTGAACCACCCGGTGCTTCCTTCCTCCCCCACCCCCACCCTGCTTGCCCCTCTTATTTTAATCCTGCTCACTTTATTTTATAAGCAAAGAGGTTGCCTGTGTGGGGAAGCCGTGGACCCTTCAGTCACGGTTTGCAGTTTGCTGGATATACGCCGGCATAATCCTTTGGTGTCTTTGGATTACTATCCACGGGCAAGTTTTCCCAGCTTTTTGTTGTGAGAATGGGCTCCCTGCCAAGAAAGCACTCATTTGTGCTCAGGCCCACCTGGTCATTCCCTGGAGCCTCCACCACTCCAGGCCATTAGAAGGACTCGGCTCCGAATGTTTGCACAGTCGTCTCTGCAAGCTGAATCCAAAGCCTTTGCTCCATAGAGTAGCCAATGCCCACAGGATCCTGCTCAAAGTTAGTGTCAGGAAAGGAGATAGGGAAAGGGTCAGTAAAACGGCTCAGCATGCAAGGGGGCTTGCTGCCAAGTCTGAAGACCTGAGTTCAATTCCCAGAACTACATGGTGGAAAGAGAGAACCTATTCATGAAAGTTGTTCTCTAACCTTGGCACAGTGTGCTGTGGCATACCTGTACACACACACACACATACACACACACACACACAAAATAAATTCAAATGTAGAAAAAAGAGACATAGGAAAGAGGAGAGCCTTTAATTATAGCCAGCTTGCTTTAATATTATCCAATTATAAAAAATATGCATTTTTCAAAATACATATATAAGTATTATATAAAATAAATGTATTTAAGCAAGTTTAAATAATAGCCAAAATCAATTCAGAGGATTCAGGGGGAAAATAATATACCTACAAAGATTAATGTCACTCCTCAGGCAGCTAAATTTAGAAGACAAGTTGAAAAGCCTACTTGGAATACCTAAACCCCTCCTGTACTCCACATCAATTAAAGCTTTAACCCATTAAAAAAAATGCTCACGGCCATTTACTGCCTGATTCTCTCTTCAATCCCTTCTTGGATTTCAAAGGGGTCTTTGTGGCAGGGAAACAGAACAAGGCATTTGAGCTACACACACACACACACACACACACACACACACACACACACACACACACCTGTCAGTCATGTCTAATACCCTGAGCATGTGTAAACTCCTTCATAGGCCTGGGACAGTAGTACCTTGCCATTTGATCTCCAATTTTAATCCTTTCTCAGTTAGATTTTAACAAGCGTAAGCAGACAATCTGGGAAGCTGAGTTGTCCAAATAGCCTCTTTCAGATCAGAGACCCAGACCCAAAGGACTTAAGGACCAAAGACTAACATTCTTTGCACGGACAACTACCCAGAATTCATTGTGAATATTAAATCTGTTTAAAATGTTGTAAAAATAAGAGATTTCAATACACACTTTTCTCTTTCACATAAAGCACCCAGGAGCTGGGATGTAAAAGGCGTTTGAGAAGAGTGTTCACTTAGGAACAAAACGCTGGGGCGTTTCTCTGATGATGCTCTCCTCTGTCCATGGAAGGTATTCCAAAGATCCCCACAATGGATGCCTGAAATGGTGGGCAGTACCAAAACCTAACGGTATTTTCTTGCACATAGACACCATAAAGTTTGTTAATTATCCAAACATGGTTGTTCAGACTGTATAGAATGCTTTCTGATTACTCTCATCCCAGCCCCTCTCCTGTCAATGTCTTTCTGTGGCTTCCGTCATTGTTATTGTTTGGTGACTAGGGCTGTATAGCCCAGGCTGGTCTTCAATTCCCTACATGTTCTAAGATGACCTTGAACCCCTGATCCTGCTGCTTCTACCGCTCAAGTGCTGGGATGAAGATATTATACCACAAGGTTCAAGGTTAATTGTTACCTTTGTTTCTGAGACCTCATGGGCTCTTCGCTCTGTGTACCCTGACTTCAGCTTTGCCACATGCAGCTGAAGTTGATCTGTTCTTCCCTCATTTTAGCCTCGGTTCCTCCTTTGCACTTCAGTGAGGCATATCCTACTGGACACCTTCCAGGAAAGTCTAGTTTCATTGCGATTGAAGACTTTATCCTCTCTGTCCATCAGCTTCTTCAGCCTTGCCAGAGTAAGACAACAGCATCTTCATGGGAAGATACTGTCTCTGGTGATATAGACAGGTAGGTATACAGGTAACTAGACAGACAGACATGGAGATAGATACATAAATAATCTCATACAGCCAGCTGGCTTTGAACTTGCTGTGTACCCAGGAAGGACCTTGAAGTCCTGATCCTCCCGTCTCTTCCTCCAGAGTGCTGGAATGACAGACATGAACACCACACCCCATTTATATGATGTTGAGGATGGAACCTGGGGACATACAAGCATTGCAGCTGTATCCCCAGCCCTCTCCAGTAATTTTTTACACTTTTTGGTTCAAACTCATTTCTGGATCTATATAATCATCTCCTATTGTAGTAAGTACCACGATGTCACTCATTTCAAGGGCTCCCTTGCTCAAGTCTTCATCTATACTTAATACTTTCTGGAATAGCACATTGCTGTCAATCAGAAAGCATTTTCTATTCATGCCATCCTCAACCAATTTAACGTCGTTCCCTCTGAATCACCTATTAAGCACTCACAGATGTAATTTTGGCAGCTTGAGGCATGACAGCCAAACTGGCAGGCTTCTTTCTCCTTTGCAGTTTCTCAGGTAGAGAGGGGATTCATCCTTACTGTAGGTTGTGGCCGCCTCAGCATATGGTCATTTTTATTCACTTATAAAGCCAGGATCTTGAAGGAAGCCCTTTACAGCTTCCCTTGTTCTGTCCAACTGCCATCAGTGCCATCAGTGAAATCGGTGCCGTCATCAGTGCCATCATCAGTGCCAGCTTTTGTTTGGGGTCACCTGAACTGAAGCGCTATGAGACCATGACAGTAAACCTGATAACCAAAAACGGCCCTGTCTTTATTTCTTCTGTGATTTCTATGACAAAATACTCTGGCAAAGCAGCTTCCAGGTAAGCCAAAGGGTCTATTTGGGCTTACAGCTCTGAGTTACCGTCCATCATGTCAGGAAAGTCAAGTATAAGGAGCTTGAAGCATCTGGTCACATCACAACTCAGAAGAGAAGAAAGAATGCTTCCATGCTGCTGCTCAGGCCCTGTCCCCACTCACACAGTCCAGGGTCCCTGTTCAGAGAGTGAATAGGCCCACAATTAAGAAAAGCCTCCTCTTACCAATTAAGGTAATTGCCCCATAAGTGTGGCCAGAGATGGGCCTCCAGGTATTTGTAGATTTTGTCAGGTTGACAATAAACACCAATTTCACAGCTTCTGAGTGGCTTATGGGTGACTAAAAACGTTGTCTTTGTTACTGAGCTATTGCCGTGAAGAGATGCAATGACCAAGGCAACTTATAAAAGAAAGCATTTAGTCAGGGGGCTGTGGCTTATGCCTTTAATCTCAGCAGAGGATTGGGAAGCAGAGGCAGGAGGAATCCTGAGTTCAAGGCTAGCCTGGTCTAGAGAGTGGGTTTCAGGGCAGCCAGGGCTACACAGAGAAAACCTGTCTCAAGAAAAAAAGAAAGGAAGGAAAGAAGGAAGAGAGGGAGGGAGGAAAGAAAGAAAAAAGAGAGAAAGGAGAGGAGAGAGAGAGAGAGAGAGAGAGAGAGAGAATAGAAAGCACTTAATTTGAAAGCTCATGGTCCCAGAAGATTAAAGTCTATGATCATCATGGCAGCAGGCCAGCAGACACAGCACTGGAGCAGTAACTAGGACTTTATGTCTTGAGACAACAACCATGAGGTAGAGGGAGAAAGAGCGAACTGGGAATGGTGTGGGCTTTTGGAACCTTAAAGGCCATCCCCAGTGACACATATCTTCCAACAAGAAAAAGTCCAGAAATAAACTGTTTTTTAAATTTTTTTTCGCTGTTTGCTGTTCTGAGCAGTGTGGTGCCATCTCACATCATTATAGCCACAGTCCTGTTCTAAGAGAGACTGGACTGAAGACTGTAGGGGATGAGAAAGATATTCTAGTTTCTAAAGAGAGACACTGAGACACTTGTACCCCTGCATTCTGAGAATGAAAGTCCTAAAGACAAGCAGAGGCCCAGGAGCCTTCCTGTCAGATGAGACCAGGTAATCCAACTTCCACCAAGTGTGCTGTGTGGCAGTTGTCTCGTGGCTGTCTCTGTCTCCTAAGTCTGGGCTGGAGACACAGCTCAGCTAGGAGAGTGTCTAGTGTGCAAAAGCTGTGGGTCCCAACCCTAGCACGTCATGAACCAGGGGTGGTGGCCCATGCCTAGAATCCCAACGCTCAGAAATTGGAGGCAGGAGGAGGATCGAAATACTAAAACGTAGCAAAGGTGGTGTTTACATTTCTAATGGTACCAGGGAAAAGGGCGTAGAGTCCAAAGTCAACCATGAGGGAGGGCTGTCCTCAATGGCCTCCATGACTGTTAATCCCCTGAACAGAAGAGACATTCTTTACTAAGCCCTCACCAGGAGATAATAAGAGAGGCAGGCCCAGCTAGTCTTGCCTTTCAGTCCTCCCTCCCCTTCTTCCAACCTTGTAGAAAACAGAGGTAAAAGGTCCCACAACCCATTTTCAAAAGCTAATATCCTCCTCACATGTAGAGCATGGCTCCCCCAGTATAAACAAAGTAGTCTACATAAGCACGGAACTTGGAGGAAAGTTAGGAAATGCAATGCCAGGCTGGGGCTGGAACTCACTTATTAGAGGATTTGTTTAGCATTCACAATGCCCTGGGTTCCACCCCCAGAACTAAATAAACCATACATGAAGGCACACGCCTGTAATCGGAAGTTCAAGATCATGTCCGGCTCCTTAGTGGGTTTGAAGACAGTCTGAGCTACATGAGACTTTATCTCAAAAAGGAGAAGGGGGGTGGGAGAAGAAAAGGAAGAGGAGGAGAAAGGAGAAGGGAAGGAGTAGCTACTGCCTTGTCCTTTGGCAGTGGACAGTATATCTTATTTCAAGCATATATTCCAGACTAAGAGCCATATTTTTATGGGAGTGGAGGGTGGCATATAACACATGTGTACACTGATAAGAACTGGAACCCAGCTTCCATTCATAGAAGTCTGCTTGGGTTGATAGGCATGCACACTCCTAAGTTTCACTTTGCATTTCCGGGTTCACCCAACCCTCAGATTCGATGCTGAAAGTCAAAGTGAAACCCCCTGTAAAGAAAACCACACTGATTTTTTACCTGCCCTGATGCGACTATTTTGAGAAACGCTGATCGTCAAATCAGGTTACCCCACACTCACCTGCAGAAGGTGTCAAGCACCTCCACGGAAGTCTCAGCCCACTTGACCTGCCTCAGGAATGCTCACCAATGCAGGAGCTTTACATAAAATCCAAAACTCCTTGCATAGTTAAAAACCGTTTTAAAAGAATCCTTGCAGGCAGCTAGGGATGTAGTTCAGTTGGGAGATGCTTGCCTGACATGCGTAAAGCATGGATTCCATTCCCCAGCACCCCGTAAACCAGCATGGTGGCACACACCTGTAATCTGAGCACCTGGGAAGCAAGAGGATCCCAAGTTCAAGTTCAGCTACACAGAAGAAATTCTAGTCCGGCCTGTGATTTATAGACCCTGTGGGTGCATAGTAAAGATCCAGAATATCTTGAATCCTCAAAAAAGTCAACAATAACTATGCAGATTTCTCTTTTACTTACAAATACTATAACACTGTCAATCTAAGAGGCAGAAAAGAAGGAGATATGGTTTAAAGAATCAGAATAGAGGGGGCAGGGATCAAACAATGGAGTTATCTCCCACTTGGTACTGGAAAAGATCAAATATTCACCTGTTACAATAAGAAGTCTGATTTGAAATGCTGGCTTGAAATGTTTCCATTAGTCCAAGGGCCACACTGGTCCACCGCAGTCCGCAGCTGCTCAGTCCTGTCCCTAAAGCCATCATCAGCACACCAGGACCACATTCTTTCTGAGTTTTCAGTTGTACACCCTGAAGGAGCAGGACCTGAGCCAACCTCAGTCCAGGTCTTAGGTGGAAAGGAGCCAAGATGCTGGGAATGTACAAACAGCTCAGAAGGACAGGTCGGGTCAAGGGTCAAGGTCAGGGTGGAAAAGTTAGAGCAAAATCCGGTGGGAACTGGTCTGTCAGGCAGGCTGGGGAAGAAGAGGTGGAAGTTGCAGGAGGAGCAGGGATGTTCCTCAGTGATCTGTGCTCTCTACCCTCTTCTGGGCACCCCAGTTATGCAGTGCCGAGCATAACCAAACGAAGCCTCCAAACCAAACCCTGCACTGTAAAGGAGTGCAGCGGGAACGCTGGAGGCTTCCCCATCTTTTTTTTTTAAGCCTGTCCTGGAACTAGCACTTGTAGACTAGGCTGGCCTTGAACTCACAGAGATCCACCTGCCTCTGCCTCCCGTGTGCTGGGATTAACGGCCTATGCCATCACTGCCTGGCTCGGCCTCCTTTTGAAAAGAAAATATAAACCTGAGTTTCCATTTCCTGGACATCACTGATTAAACTGGAGAGACCTAGCTGGGAGTGGTGGCACATGCCTGTAATCCCAGCATTCAGGAGGTTCAAGACTAGCCTGGGTTACGTGAGACTCCCATCTCAAAAAAGAGACAGCCTCAGGTGGGAATCCATGAAGATGAAGATGAGAACAGGCTTACTCCACTATGCTGTTATCTGTTATTCGCCCCCGGCTGGTGGCAATTGCTTGAGACCTCTCCTGGTCCCTGTCTGGAAGTGTTCAGTGTTCAGTTCAGACCATTTAAAACGTTCATCTCTGATCCTTGTTATCAAACCCAGGGCCTCATCGTGAACAGCAGACACACACAACCACTGAGCTACATTACATTTTTCCTGTGTATGTGTGTATGCATAGATGTGTGTGCGTGTTCATATATAGGCCGATGCTAATGTATGTCCTTGTGTTTGCGTGTATGGGCTGGCCCGAGGTCAGCCTCAGGTGTCATTTCTCTTCAGCCATCCACTGTGTGTTCAGAGCTAGGATCTCTCACCACTGGGATCCGGAGCTGGCTAGTTAAAGAGAACGGCTAGCCAGCAAGTTCCAGGGTTCCACCTATCTCTACATCCCCAGCACTGGGATTAGAAACATTCAAGCATATGCCACCACACACCACTTTTTAATGCTGGTTTGTGGGCTCAAACTTGGGTGCTAATGTTTGCAAGGCAAGTCCTTTACTAGGCAAGCCACTCCCCAGATCCCCCCCATAGGACACTGTCAACCCCTGGAGGGTGTTCAGGGGTTAGAAGCATTTGTCCTCAAGAGTGATTCTATCTCTTCAGCCTTCAGGAAGCCCCACAGGGTGTCACTCTGGTGCTCAGTGTGCCTTCCCTAGAATGAAAGTAGGTGTTTCTTTTCTGGAATTATCTAAAATGTCGTCTGGGCGGTCTATTTTCCCGCCCTTTTGCCTATTTCGCAAAGTCATCTCTCCCTTTGCCTCCAAAGATATAACATTTGTGTTTTCAAGCTGCAAAGAAACCGTTGAAAATTAAACCACAAAACAGCATTTTAATGAGAACATTATTACCTAACACCCTACTGTGGTTTTAGATGGCTTCATGCCAACCTTCCAAACTGCTGTAAAAGAAGCCAGAAGTCCAGAGTCGAGAGAGAGGGAGGGAGAGAGACCGGTAGGGAGAGAATATGAGAAGTTACATCCCCTTACTGAAGGTAGCTTTCTTGGACGACTTCCAAATAGAGCTTTCTAGAAGGTTGGAGGTTATTATTGGTGCCTATAGTTGAAGACAACTTTCTTCCTGTTTTGAAGTTTGAAAGAGAAAGAAAGGGGGGCCACCCTTGAATTAGTACATGATGTCCTCAGAGGAGTGTTTTCAGCTCTGAAGTGGCTGTACCCAGCCCTGACTATCTACCTCATCCCTTGCCCCCTGCATACCCAGTTGCCACTTCTGTAACCTAGGCTACATGACTGCAAGTGTCCGTGTGCAAGGTGAAAACTCCAACAGAGCAGAGCCGCTGGTCCTCCTTGGTTGGCAACTGAATGCACTTGGTTCTGGGCACTAAGAAGAGGATGGAGGGGCTGGGGCTTCTCACAGAGGGTTATTTCTTAGAGACCATCTTGCCTTGGCCTCCAGCTAGCCCAGCAGTTAGGCCTTGAGGGCTGTGGTTTCATTTCTACATTGGGTTTCCTGACTTAATCCCTGAACCACCCTCTGCCATCATGTTCCCACAAGTTCGGCGACAACCAGATGGCCCTCAGAGGCAACAGGGAAAGGGGTTGGGGGGGTGGGGGATGATAGGCTGGTAGGTGCTGCAGTGGAATCACCCCCATTCCACAGATGTGCAAATCAAGGCCCATGGGGAGTTTAGAGGTTCACCCGGAATCACACAGCAACTAGGTAGCAGAGAAAAAAAACCCAGATTCTGCCTTGATTTCCAGGCTGTGGAGACTGCCCTATGCTACCCCTGTTCCTCTCAGTAACAGTCACTTAAATGACTCCTGCATACCCACAGAGTGACTGGGGAAAGCAGACCCTTCTTCTCTGCTGCCCTTCCTAGCCAAGTGCTCTTTGTGTAACTAAATAAGCAAGGATATGTAAAGAAAAGAGCTGAACTCTTGCTGTCATGGAATTACAGTCATCATCATTGTTGCTTTGAGATAGAATTTCATATATCAAGGGTTCATATAGTCCAGGCTGGCCTAAAACTCACTGTGTAGCCAAAGATGAGCCTTGATCTCCTGAACCTACTGTCTCAACCTCCAGAAATCTGGAATCACAGGCATACAGCACCACACCCAGCTCTATGCAGTGCTGGGGACCTAATCCAGGTCTTCATGCCTGCTAAGGGAGCTCCCTACCAGCTGAACTGTGTCTCCAGTCCCAAAGAGTTGCACTCTTAAAGGTAACAAAAACATGAACACATTCAGCATAGAAACAAGACAAGCCCATGCAAAGCAGTATGCAAGAAAAGTACTTGCTAGCATGATGCAATGAAAGGTAAGCTCTTGGGCCATGCAGATGGCTCGCTGGATACAGTGCCTGGTATACCACATCCTTATGCTGGACCTGAATAAGATCCTTAGCATCCATGGAAAAGCCAGGCCCAGAATGTGATTGCTGGAACTCACTGTCCAGCCATCCTAACCCACCTACAGGAGCTTCAGGTTCAGTGGCAAAGAAAGAGAGAGAGAGAAGGGGGAGAAGGAGGGAGGGAGGGAGGGAGGAGGAGGAGGAGGAGGAGGAGAGAGAGGGGGGTAGAAGGAAGGAAGGAAGGAAGGAAGGAAGAAGAAGAAGAAGAAGAAGAAGAAGAA
>LOJH01066618.1:0-10319 GCA_001685095.1 Ellobius talpinus | reverse complement strand
CACACACACACACACACATACACACACAAACACAATACCTATTTCTGCCCCTCTCTCTTTTCTCTTTCTCCTTATTTCTCTTTCTTAAAATACAAAACAACAATGAAAAGCAAACCAAACAAAGCAAAAGTGCCCCACAAAATGAAAAAGAAACAGATAAAAGACTAATTAGACAAAAAACTTGAAAATAAAGCAAAACAAAAAGAAAAATCCACTAAAATATCATTGAGTTAATTTGTGTTATCCAGCTACATCTGGGCATGAGGTCTACCCTGGAGTTTGGTTGATTTTTTCAGTGATACAATAAGAGTTATATACGTATTATTTCACAGAGACAGTGTATCAGTCTTATTGTGTCTGTAAGATACTGTTTCTTTGGAGTCATCTGTCTCCTCTGGCTTTTTCAGTCTTTCTGCCTCTTCTCCACATAGATCCATGAGCCTTAAGGAGAATGGTTAGATGCAGACATCCCAGACAGTATTGAGTGATCCAAAATCTCTGACTTTGCACATTTTCAAATTGTGGTTCTCTATGTTAATGCACATTCGCAGCAAAAGAGTCACTTCTTTGTTACAGTTGAATGAGACACTTATCACTAGGGATAGTGGTATGCCATTAAAATCCATTTTATTTCTGTGTTCACTTAGCAGAATAAAAATATTAGTTTTCCCCTCGGTCAATAACTTATCTGGTACTGGGTTCTTGGCCACTTTAACATTTTCAGATGTGAGTTCCAGCTCATGGAGTAAGTCTTAAATTTAGTTTTTAAAAAGTGATTTGTTACAAAGAATATTCAGTCATACCACAAGGACATTTGCTCAACCATACTCATAACAGTATTATTCATATTTAGAACTTGGAAACAACCTAGATGCCCTTCATCTGAAGAATGGATAAAGAAAATGTGGTATATTTACACAATGGAATACTACTCAGTGGTAAAAAAATATAATGACATTTTGAAATTTTCAGGCAAATGGACAGAACTAGAAAAAAATCATACTAAGTGAGGTAATTCAGACCCCCAAAAGACAAATGTATTATGCACTCACATATAAGTGGTTTTTAGACATAAAGCAAAGCGTAATCAGCCTAGAGTCCACAACCCCAGAGAAACTAGACAACGAAGAAGTCCCTAAGAGAAATACATGGATCAACCTAAGAAGGAATAGACTGAGATACTGGGCATGGCTTGAGCATATATAAGACCTTTTTCTTGGTAGATGAATAATGTTCCATTCTGTAAATGCATCACCATTTCATCGTATTTCATTTCAATAAATTGATGGATATCTATGTTCTTTTCATTTTTTGTTATAATAGATAAGCAATGAACACAGATAAGCAAGTGTTTCTGTAGTATGGCATAGAGTTCTTTGATTATATGCCTAATAATGGCATGGTATAACTGGATAGGCAGACAGATTGATTTCCAGTTTTCTGGCTTATGGCCATACTGATTTCTATATTAGCCATACAATTTTCAAATTCTGCTTCATGAATAAGTGTTCCTCTTTACCAGCATCTTCTCCAGCATGTGCTGCCATTTGTTTTATTGATCTTAACCATTCTGGACTAGGGTAATATAAACTTTCAAACTAGTTTAATTTTCATTTTCATGGTGGCTAACAATATTGAACATTTTAAGTGTTTCTCAGACATTTAGATTTCATCCTCTGAGAATTCTGTGCTAGCTAGGATCTGTATTCTATTTTAAAATTGGATTATTTATTTGCTTGTTCAATTTTTAAGTTCTTTATATATTCTATATACCAACTCTCTACCAGATATATATTTGATAAATATCTTTTACCATTCTTTTTTCCTCTTTAAATATTTATTTATTCAAAATTAAAATACAATTACATAATTCCTCACCTTCCCTTTTCTTTCTCATGTATTTCCTCTGGTCTCTCTCTCTCTCTCTCTCCCTCCCTCCCTCCCTCTCTCTCTCTCTCTCTCACACACACACACACACACACATACATACACTCACCCCATATATTATATATATATGTGTGTGTGGGTGTATGTTTCTGATATTTCAAATAATACAAATCATATCTAAGAAACCCACTTCTGTGTCCCACTCCAGAGATCTTAAAGTGAACATTCTATGTTGCCTTTCTTGAATTCAGACCAATATAGACACAAACTACCTTTACCAAGACTATTATTGGGTATTTCAAAAATAAATAGTATGCTAATAAACACTTTTGAATATAGCTAACTGCAATGTTCAGTTCTCAATTTCACTCAAACCTATAATGTTTAACTTTGGAAAGTTTAACATAGTATTTAATATATCAAAGCCTAGAGAAATAACAAACTGTCTGGTTGGGGTTTTTAAATAATTATTTTTACAACCTAGCCACAGTTTCCCCTCCTTCTGCTCTTCCAAGTCCCTCACACCACACCTCTCTTGAGTTCTCACCCCAATCAACTCCTCCTCTCTTTCTGTTAGGAAAGGGTAGGTCTCTGATGGATATCAATAAAACATGCCATATCAAGTTACAGTAAGGCTAAGCACATCCCCATGTATTAAGACTGTACAAGGAGAGGCGACCCAGAGTGAGGAGTAAAGTCCCAAAACTCAGTAAAAGAGTTGGATGCAGCCCCTGCTTCCACTATTAGAAGTTCTACAGAAAAACCAAGCTACACAGCTGCAAAATATGCAGAGTGCCAGGATCAGCCCAATGGAGGATCTGTAATTGTCAGTTCAGCCTGTGAGCCCCTATGAGCCCAAGTTAGCTGATCCTGTGAGTTTTCTATGGTGTCCTTAACTCCTATGGCTCCTACCATATTTTCTCCCCATCTTCTGCTTGATTCCCTGAGCTTTGTGTAATGTTTGGCTGTTGGTCTGCATTTGTTTCTTGTAGTTGCCAGAGGAAGTCTCTCTGATGACAACTGGGCTAGGCACCAATGTAATGAGTACAGCAGAATATTATTAGGCATCCTGGCATTGACATTTTTTCCTTCAGCCATGTTTGGTTCTCTCCTAGGTCTCTGGGTCACCCAGTCTGTGGATCTTGGTGGTCTAGGCAATGTCAAGGGTGTGTTTACTCTCTTGGCATGGCTACTCTCTCCATCTCTAGGGCAAGTTTACCCCAGCACATCTCATAGGCAGGACAGACTTTAGGTCAAATGTTATGTGGGGTTGATTTCCCACTCCTTCCACTTGAACTCTTGTCCAATTACAGGAGATGGACAGTTTAGGTTATTTATGAACTATTGCTAGAAGGTTTAGCTGGGCTAATCCTTGTAAATTCCTGGGAGATTCCCTTGTGCCAAGTTTTTACCTGAACCAGAAATGTCACCCCCACTTCCGGAAGTCTCTTTCAATACTCTGCCCCACAATCTGATTGGTCAAGTTCCTCTCTCCACTCCCCTGCAGTCCTCTTAGGAAATCTCTTCTATTTCCCCTTCCCTGGGAGAGACTTGAAATCTCCCTCTTAGCAAGTGTCTCTGGTTCTGTGGATTGTAGCATAGTTATCCTTTATTTTACAACAAATATTCACTTATGAGAGAATACATACATTGTCTGTCTTTCTTGATCTGGGTTACCTCACTCAGGATGATTTTTTAAGTTTCACCAATTTATCTTCAAGTTTCCTGATTCCAATGTTTTTACTAGCTGGGTAATACTCCACTATGTAAATGTACCACATTTTCTTTACCCATTCTTTGATTGAAGAACATCTAGGTTGTTTCCAGCTTCTGGCTATGATAAATAAAGTTGCTGTGAAAATAGTTGAGCAAATGTCCTTGTGATATGGTTGAGCATTTTCTTGGGTATATGTCCAAGAGTAGTATACCTGGGTTTCGAGGTACATTGATTCCCAATTTTCTGCAAAACTGGCATACTGATTTCGAAAGTGGCTGTATGGGTTTGCACCCCACCAGCAATGGAGGAATGCTCCCCTTGCTCCACATCCTCTGCAGTATGAGCTGTCACTCCTGTTTTTGATCTTAGCAATTTTGACATGTGTAAGATGGAATCTCAGAGTCGTTTTAGTTGAAATTTCCCAGATGTCTAATGATATCGAACATCCCCAAAGTGTTGAGAACTCTCTGTTTAGATCTGTACCCCATTTTTAATTGGATTATTTGTTGTTTTTTATCATCTAGTTTATTGAGTTCATTATATATTTTTAGAGATCAGCCCTCTGTCAGATGTGGGATAGGTGAACATTTTTTTCCCATTCTCTAGGCTGCCATTTGTCCTATTGACAGTGTCCTTTGCCTTACAGAAACTTTTCAGTTTCATGTGGTACCATTTATTAAGTGTTGACCTCACTGTCTACTACTGGTGTTCTATTCAGGAAATTGTCTCCTATGCCAAAGTCTTCAAAGTTATTTCCCACTTTCTCATCTATCAAGTTCAGTGAAACTGGATTTATGTTGAAGTTGTTGATCTACATGGACTTGACTTTTATGCAGGATGATAGATATGGATATTTCTGCATTTTTCTACATGCTGAAGTCCAGTTAAGTCAGCATCAATTGCTAAAGATGCTTTCTTTATTTATTGTATAATTTTGGCCTTTTTGTCAAAAAATCAGGTGTTCATACTTGTGTGAATTTCTATCAGGGTCTTCAATTTCATTGATCTACCTGCCTGTTTTTCTGCCAATACCATGATGATTGTATTACTATAATTCTGGAGAACAGCTTGATATCAGGGATGGTGATACTTCCAGCAGTTCCTTTATTTTTTATTATTTATTTATTTATTTTTGCTGGTATAGGCTTTATTGACAAGGCACAATGTCCTTAGGCAGGCAGGTAAGGAGGCAGTGGCTCTTTCTCAGGCATCTTCACGGCCATTTCATAGGTTGGCAAAACGTACTGTGGAGGCGCTTCAAAGGCAGGGTAGATGGCAATCTCTGGCACATTTCTGTTATTGATGTACTATGATATTCAGCAGTTCCTTTATTATGTGGGGTTTTTTTAGATACCAAGGGGTTTTTATTTTTCCATGTGAAGTTGAGCATTGTTCATTCAAGGTCTGGAAAGAATTGTGTTGGAATTGTGCTCCTGCCAGCACCAATTTACTTCAAGAGGATGATGGGCATCTAAGAGGCTCCTTATCAAGTTGATTAGCCATTTGTGAAAGAAACTGCTCTTGCCTGGACTGCTTGATGTTTTGCTATATGAACTGGACATGAAGGACCCACATAAAATGACTGCTGAAGTTTCTGAAAGAAGGTGAAACAGTCCTTTGGGGTTCCTGCTTCATGAAAGAGTCTGCCAGAGATTCTGCAGAACACAGAAGAAAGTGACTGACAAACTGGCAATATAGGCAGAACTGTCTTTGAAATGTTCTGCTTCATGGAAAAGTGTGCCGGATAATATGGGCCAGTAAGCTGAAGATGGATTCCTGCAACATTACAGAAGAACTTTGAGTGCCTTTCCAAACAGCAAAATGTCTCTGTCAATTCTAGAGTTTTGGAATTTGCTTGCAGTTCATTTCCTGTTTATTTAGGTAATATTATATCCTTCTGGGGTCTTTGATTGAGTTGAAGAATAGAGAGTTATAATTTTAGTTTTCTTTAGTTATGATAAAAGAACTATATTTTTTGGTAACTGTTTTGTTATATGTAATTTTACTATGTTAAAGTTAAAAACCTTCCTTTTTATTTAAACAGAAAAGGAGAGATGATGTGGGAAGTCCTTCTGTATATGTGTTGCTTTTATTGGTTAGTGAATAAAGAAACTGGCTTGGCCTGTGATAGTACAGAGTAGACCTTAGTAGAGAAAACTAAACTGAATGCTGGGAGAAGGAAGACAAAATTGCGAGATGCCATTTAGACACCAGAGGGGAAAGTCATGAGCTGCCACCTGGAACCTTGCCAGTAGGCCACAAGCCTTATGGTGAAATATAAAATAATAGAAATAGGTTTATGTAATGTAAATTAAATAATGTAAGAGCTAGCTAGCAATACACTTAAGCTATTGGCCAAACAGTATTGAAAATAATATAGTTTCTGTTTGATTATATTGAGAGTTTGAGCAGCCAGGAAACAAAGAATCAGCCTCTGCCTACAGATTGGATCGCAACATAGATATTATTTAAATTTGTCTTTGTCATAAAATATCTTGTTTTCTCCATCTACAGTTTTCGAGAGCTTTGATAGGTATAGTAGTCTCGGCTAGCATCATGATGTCTTAGAATCTGCAAGACATCAGTACAGGCCCCTCTGGATTTTAGGGTCTCTGTTGAGATTTTGGGTGTTATTCTAATAGGTTCTACTTTTGTATGTTATTTGGCCTTTTTCCCTTGTTGATTTTAATATTCCTTCCTTGTTCTGTATGTTTGGTATTTTGATTGTTATGTGGTGAGGGTATATTCTTTTCTGATCTAATCTTTTTGGTGTTCTGTAAGCTTCTCGATTCTTTATAGGCATATCCTTTAGGTTGGGAAAATTTTCTTCTATTATTTTGTTAAATATATTCTCTGTGTTTTGGAGCTGGATTTCTTTCTCTTATTCTTATGTTTTGTATTTTCATAGTGTCCTAGATTTCTTGGTTGTTTTGTGCTCAGAAATTTATAGATTTTACATTTTCTTTGACTAATGAATCTGATTTATCTATTGTGTCTTTAATGCCTGAGATTCTCTTTCCCATATCTTGTATTCTGTTTGTGATGTTTGCAAATGTAGTTCCTGAACACTTAGCAATATTTTCCTTCTCCAAGATTCTTTTCATTTGTGATTTATTAATTTCTTCTATTTTCAGTTCTTGAACAATTTTCTTCCCCTTTTATCATGATTTCTCAGCATTCTTATAGGGATTTATTGATTTCACCAAATCTTTTGCTTTTCTTTTCCTTAATTTCTTTAAGGGATTTTTTTATTTCCTCTCTAAGGACCTCTACCATTTTCATAAAATCATTTTTATAGTGGGTTTTTTGTGGTTCAGCTGTTTTGGATTCTTCAGGTCTTGATGTCATAGGATTGCTGAGCCCTGGTAGTGCCATAATGCCCTTTCTGTTATTGATTGCATTCTTACACTGGCATTTAGACATCTGAATTTGGGATAATTATAGGTCTGTGTGTTTATTCTTAGGTTTGTCTTTGTTGGATCAGTGTTTCGCTTTTTTGGTTTCTCTTTCTTCTCTAGTCTTCTGGCCAAAATTTTTAAGGGTTCTGGTGACTAGCATGTCTTCAGGTTCAGTAGTGTGTCCTCTCTATGGTCTTGGGGACCTAAGGCCACTAGATCTGCCCTTGTTTCTGGTAAAGGAAAAATTATTTTTTGAAGTTGTAGGCCAGGATATGGAACCCAGGGAGAGGGGTGCAGTCTGAGAATGTTAGGCATGCTTAAAGTGGTTTAGTGGGTATTGGGTGGTATCTTACCTGGGAACCCTAAGACTAGCCTGCCCTCAAGTACAGCTGCTGATGTTGTTGTCTCTAGATCTGTCCTGTTGTCTGATAAAGCCAACATCTATTTCCAAAGTTAGAGGCTGGGATACAGAGCCCAGGGGAGGAAAATCAATATTTCCCTATTCTGAAGGCTCTTCATTTGTATGAATTGTGGGGTCCTTACTGTACAGAAGCTTTTCAGCTTCATTATGTCTCATTTATCAATTGTTGTTCTTCCTGGAGAATAGGTCTGAACTCATTGACAGAGAAAAAAAATATTCTGGGCAGAACTTATAGTACTGTCTTTAAATTGTCAAGATCAAATCATTTACACTCGAGTGTTAAGATCATCACTTTTATTTAACCACAGTTCTTAATTTAAATGCAATTGCCACACACCCTTTCACTTCACTACTTGTCCTGTGTCCCCAACCCTGTGTTCTGACCATTTGATTATTAGAATGCCACCAACTTTATAAGACACAGTTGCAGCTGCCCTCATTTCCTTTGCCTCATATTACTCCCATGCTTCCCAGTTTTGCAGATTATAAGGCAGGATCATTCTATTATATCCAAGTCCCTTTTTATGCTTCCCCTTCCTAACCATCTAGCTTTGACTCCATCTTTTTCTGATTCTGTCTTTATATTCCAATTGGGGCTGTATCTAAAGCGATATAGCATATGTCTAGCATTTGCCAAATACTGAGTTCAATCCCTAACACTGCAAAAATTTTTAAAATATATTACTTTTCATTTATGGAATTGCTTTTGGCTTACAGATGTGTCATCTTACTTTATGTCCTGAGCCTATATTCACATTGCCAAGTATGTAACTCTCCATGCCTTATGCTTTGTTAATTATAATTTATTCATAACCATACAGGTCAAAAATCAATACTTCAAGCAAACTTTATTGCCATATAACTAGCCTATAAACATTATAAATACTGAGTGCATAGCTGAATGAATTTTTATATACAAACATCCAAAAGCACACAACCATGAAATACTCAGTCTAGATGAGGTAATAGAAACCACCCAGTATTCTAAAAGCATCCTTTATGTACTCTTGGTCACTGGATTTCTCCCAAAATATGATCAATAACTTAGATGGTTTGTGATCAATTCTTATTTTCGCATGTACATATATAAATTTATAAAATTTACCTGAGGGGACTGTGTATGTGAAGTTTCACAGGCTCTAATGCCATTGGTCTTTCTCTTGACTCTAGTTACCCCTCAGTCTTGAACTCTAAAACCATAGAAACTTTATCTGTTTCTCCATGCTCAGCTGACTTATCACCCTCACAAGCCCCAGTGACCCAGGGAAAGTTTTCACCTTTGGTGGCTCTGTCACTCAGAATCCACTGGCTCTGATCATCTTTGGCAAGCTAATCAAGAGAAAAGTAGAAAAAAAGAGAAGAGCACATCTGTAATGTTTTTATTTTGAGTACGGAAGTATTCAGAATTCCTCTGCTTACAAATATAGATATTTTTCAATTAAAATATGTCTTCTAGTGAAAACTCACAATTTGTTATCTATCTTAAACATAACTACAAGTTCAAGTTATTGCATGTCCATGTCTGATTTCTTGGATATTTACATCAGCTGCAGATATGATTATGTTTACTATTTCCTCTCATAGTTATTTGTAGAGTGTGGGTGAGGATTCCAGACAAGTTGTAAAAGAATGGCCGATTTTAAGTATTCAAATAGCCTTAGCTTGTGTATGAGTCTATGCATGATAATCTCTTATTTTAGTAAATTATTTACATTATTAATCATAGTTAGATATGCAGATGTTATAATTTCACTTTGAAATGCCCCCCACAGTCTCATGGATGCGGTACAGCTCCAGATGATGGCATTGTTTTGCAAGGTTGTGAAAACTTTAGAAAAGGGAGCCCAAGTGGAAGAAGTAGGTCACTGGGGTTGGATCCAGAAGTTCATATTCATTCCTGGTCCCAGTCTTTAGAATGTGTTTCTTGGTTGGACACAATGTGAAAAGTGTTAGGCATACATTCCTACTGCTGTGACCTGAGATACTTCTGCTGCAATGCTTTCCCAGTTGTGATGGGTTATGCTCTGAGATTATTAAGAGATTTATTTTTAAATCTCTCCTGCCTGAAGTTACTCTGTCAGTTTTTTTTTCTTTCACAGTAACATGAAAAATAGCGAAGACAGTAGTGAAACAACAATATGGGACTAAGGCAGGTAAGGGCTGATGACTCTTCTAGGCCCCAGGGCCCCCTCTATATCGTCATGGGGATTTACCCAAGCTCCTAGATCTTGAATTCGCTGAACTATGTTTTATTCCTTTCACTGCACAAGGCTCCTGAGGGCTCTGATCCTCTTGGCCCCAAAGAATCTATTTCTATTTTTCTAACATTTGTTTCTTTTACATTTTGAAGAGTAAAATATATATAAAGTGATACCTGGAGTGACAAAGATTAACAACCACATTTACAATCATCAAAAACTTTAAGAAAAAGTAAAGCATGCATTTGAAACTTCAAAAATTCAAATAATTATTTCCATTATTTACCAACGATAACACTACCTGAATTAAATGTTCATGTCTATGTATTTTCCATAATTACCAGAACAATGCATGTTGCTATTTCTTTAATGTTTAATGTGGATCATAGTGCTAAATTCCCAAATAAATTTTATAAAGGCTTAATAATTTCTAACATATGACTGATGATAGATAGTAATGAAAGCTTGTCAGTGTAATGTTAATACACTTTGCATTGCAATTAGATTCCATCACAAATATTTCTTCAATTACTTGGTTCACTTACAGAGTAGTTTTAAACATTACAACATTCGATATTCATAGATTCTATTTTCCATCTACCAACATCAAAAGAATATATTTTTGACCATGGCATTGGGCTACATTAAGAAAATCAGACCACTTATTTATTTATTTATTTATCTATCTATCTATCTAT
>LOJH01066616.1:0-10319 GCA_001685095.1 Ellobius talpinus | reverse complement strand
GTTTCTAGGATGTGAAGAAACTTTCTAAAGCTTATGAAGCTAAGAATTGATAAAGCTAGTAGTGATATCCAGGTCTGCCTAACTCTAGTGCATGATCTTACATCTCATCTCTTTATGATTTAACCATGGGTCCTATTTTGTTGTTTAACAGGGGCGAAATATAAAGTGTATATCCAGACAAAAAATTTGAGCACTACAGATATTCTGAAGAAATAATAATTTTGAGATGAGGACCTCTGTAATACAGGCTTTCTGCAAGAGGGAACATTGTCAATACGTCTTGAAGGCTAAAGACGTGGGTGGATACAAGCAAATGCAATTTCAAAGGCAATGATGGCCCCAGTGTTCAGGATCCACAAAGAAGATCCCATTATATAGGCCAATGAGTCTGGACTATGTATGTATTCTCTTCTTGTATACCTTCCTGAAAGCCTATGGTACTTTAGACCTATCTCTTTCTCTAGGATATATTAACAGAGAAATGGAAGGAGTGAGTTGTTTTCTGTAAATCACAGTGATTTTCCTTGTCATGACTTTGTTGGGTACTGCACTCAAGCCAAAATTGCTACACATCTTATAAAAAACATACCATCAATAAAACTTCCCACAGCTATTAAGGGCATCAGAGAAAAAAGTGGGGACCAATGGGAAGGCTGAGTAGCTAAAAGCACGTGCCACTCAAGCCTGATGACCTGAGTTCAACCCCTCAAACCCATGTAAAAGGCTGACAAAGCCTTTGTCACTGCTTTCACCACAAGGGGTGGGAAACAGAGTTTCTTTAACCCACTGTGGTTCTAGTACCCACTCAGATGTCTGCGACTCTTCAAGGTGGTCAGTTTCTGCCATTTGTCACCAAGGCCAAAACACCTGGCCTTAGTATAGTTCACCAGTGTCTGACAGTTCTCTTTCCCCCACAACTCTTTTACTTTATGCATAGGCCGCCCTCAATCATTCCGCATTTCCAGCAGTTTGCCCTAGCGAACCACTTCTCACTCTGTCTCTTTTCCCAGGGATCCACTTCTGGTTCTACCCCACTTGCATGTTTATCAGATCCATGCTCAGTACTGTACTCCAGACATTCTTCAGGATCAATGGGAATTTCTAAGGATTTAGGACTCCAAGTCCTTCAAAACCAGGTAAATTTAGAAAATGTGCACATAACTAGATGCCAGGGTGAAGGATACACACATGTATGTATATAGAAATCCGTTTCCTGTTAGCTTTTTTAGCATTCCACAAAATCTATGTACTATTCCAGTTCGCTTCATTTTGCCAGATGAGCACGAATTCTCTGATATCCAAATGTATCCAGCACCTCAGCTTTATCTTCTGGCAGTGTCCCTTGATCAAGCAGATACCATTGAGAGAAAATTTAAAGGGAGAATAAGCTGTTGGGGTTCAGAACGGACTCTCCCAGGTTTCTAGGCCTTGGTCTTGTGTTTGTTCTCTCTACAAGTTCTCCTTGGGGTCCATTTTCCATTCTCATGCTTTAACTTCTTTTTATAATGTTTTCTTGAATTTGGTCTAGCCTGAACAGTTCCCTATAAAGCCAATGCTGATTGGTTATCTGCAGCAAACATTGCGCAGTCACAGAAAGCGAAGTCTTTAACCCTGCTTAACTCCCCTCAAGCAGCTTCCTCTTCAGGGCATGGCTCTAGCACCTACTCAGTTGCCAGCAGCAGATTTCTCAGTGAAGACCTTAGCTGCTCCCTCTCTCCTATCTACTCATACTCCAGATCTCGACAACTTCCTTATCATTTATGAACTACAACCATTTCTGGTTGTGTCTCCTCTTCACTAGTCCTCTGGCCAGTGCACCATTATCAGCCATTACTATCTCCCAGCTGAGCCACTCTTAGCTGTCTGCTCGCTGCCCTTCCCCTAGAGCTCTTCTAGGTGAGCCCTGTAGGGATTTAGCAAAAACTGCTGATGAAACCAAAGTTCCCAAACTACGGAAAACCATCCAATGGCTCCCCAACCTGCAGGGCACCTTAGAAACAGACTTTTGAGGGTGCTACAGTCGGGTTGTTGTCACCCTTCCTATATTAGCTGATGTCAGGTCAGTCCCTTTGCTGGGCTTTAGTCTTATCTTAAAATTTGGAGTAACCCTGTTCCCCCAAAGACAATGTGTTGATTTCTGGTTTTATTAAATGCTTTCTACACATGTCTAAAAATATGTTAGGGGAATGCTGGGCTCCTTAGTACACATAAAAGAGAGTGAATCTTGGGGAAACTTTATGAGGAATATTTCTGGAAAACAGTGGAGTGGATAATTACCCAGGGTCACTTAAGTATCTAAGTTGGGTTTTTTTTGGTTTTTTGTTTGTTTGTTTGTTTCAGAAAGATAATGACATCTGACTCAGGTATGCATTTTTACAGTCAATGATGTTCTAACAATTTGGTGTTGAACAGGGGTGCAAAATAAGAGATAGGTAAACTAGGTTGCGGGAGAAGCTATTTTGCTGTAGACAGTAGGCTCCCAGCCATAGAAAGAGTATAGAGCATACATTATACCCAGAAAGACTAAGGCCTGCTGAACAAAGCATGCTAACCACAAACGTGATGGATACTTCTGTGGTGCATGTACTACAGCAGAACATGCCCGCTCAAGGGCATTCTCAGTTAACAATTAGTCTGACAATGTTTATCCAGGGAATTCTGGGTGACAATAAAAGAGCTTCCCCACTCATGGGCTTGTTGTTGTACACAAGATACTGTTGGCAGTTCTAAGTGTTGGCTCTAAGTAGATCTGCTATAAAATCAGCTCTTTTCTATCTCTGTACCATATCCTGGACAAGGCAGAAGTCTTTCATGGCACTGGGCACAGAGCCTGGTCTGCTGTATTCCTCAGTTGGGTCTTGCATTCGCACTGATTGCTGGCAAGGCTTCCAGCCTGAGGCTGTGTTTTTCTAATCAAGGAGGACAATTTAGCACTTGGGAAATACTAGTCCGCTGGGCCATGTTACTGTCCCTTCCTGATAGAAACAAGGAGGCAGCGTTTGTGGCATCTTCTGGGAATGAGTTTGGAAGCAGCCCCAGGTATCTGAGCTCCAAATTTCTAGTCAGTTCAAGACTATTCACTCAAGTTCACCAATAGGTCTTCTCATCTTGGGGCGGTAAAGGAAGGCCAGTCCTCTTTTTGGCATCTTTCTTGGAACAGAAGATGGGATTTTATCTATTTATCAGAGTCTCTCTTAAGAAAGATGTTACCTTTTACCTTATTCTAGTCAAAATTACAGAAACTATATGACAAAATTTCCAGTAGTTAATATTTCCTGAACTCTTAGTTTAGTATATGCCAGACGCTGCTATATTCTTTCTTCCAGCTGGCCCATTAGTCCAATGGGTTTTAACACTACTATCTTGTTTACAGTCAACAAAACCAAGGGAGAAAGCACAGACACAGAATAAGTGACTTAAGATCACATAGAAGAAGATAGAACAGCTGGGCTTGTGATTCAGGTTATCATTTGTTTGTCTCCATCAGTGTTTTTGAAAGTTCTGTGAGGGAAGAGGACATCCTGTCTGCTTTATGGTAGGACCTGCTACATAGTAGCTGTGGCGAGGAACCAGGAGTGAAAATAAGACTGCCTAGGGAAAAGATTGTATAGCTTTGTGCTCTACTATATAAGGGTGTGGGTAAAGGTCTGTGCAATGCGGGCTCAGAGAAGCAAGCACATCTGCTCCTTACTTCCCAGGGCCAGCATTCCCCCACAAATAATTACTGTGGACTCTCAGCTGTTGGAGCTCAGAGGATATTCCACATTGGCTGGCTCTGTTTCCCAAAACAGGTTCACATTGTTTTGAAACCATGGTACAAAGCACCAAGAAAGCAAATAGAAGTTGATTTCCACACAACAGGCTATAGTAACCAAGACACCAAGAATGAGTGGGACAGATTTGGAAGATGGGGACCTGAAAGAGAAGGCTGGCTCTTGTAGAAGATACATTTGAAAAGGGAGCCCACACCTGCAGAGGCAGCCCAGCTGACTGAAATTAGAGACCTGAGGCTTTTCCTGATCTTTAACTCAATAATTCTTCCTTCTAAGACTTTATTCCTGGGAAATAGTTCAACAGAATTGAGAAGATATATGCATGAAAATGTGTATATGAAAGTGGCTGTACTAATATAACAGTGGGAACAAATGAATTGTCCCACAATAAGAGATGGCAAATGAGATTATGGAAAATCTAGTCCATGACATCTTATGAGACAATTTAATACGTTCATTCTGAAACAGTAGCAGACTGGGAAATATGTAGAACAAATTCGTTTTTAAGACAGTATCTCTTTACATACCCCAGGTTTCCATAGAACTTAAGATCATCTTGCTTCAGCCTTTGGAGTGCCAGGATGACAGACCATGCCAACACACCAAGACTGGAACAAGTTTTGCATAATAAGAGTCATTGTTGTATTTGTTATGAAATAGCAAGTTACAAAATATCTCATTTTTTGCACAATAAATACCCCAATAAGAAGTTATGTGAGGGTGATGGGAAAATGTTTTTAAAGATTCAAAAATGTTTAAACTGTGTACATTGCTAAAACCAACAGTGTGTGTGTATGTGTGTGTGTGTGTGTTGGAATAAGTATGTAATTCCTCCTCAAAGCTCAATCTATTTTCAATGGCTTCTACATCAACTTAAGAATAAAACTGCCTACATGTAGAACAAACAAAAAAACAGGTGCTGAAGTTATTTGATGCATGGGCGGGACCATGGCATGTCATGAAAAAGAAGTCCGAATCCCTTCATGGTGCAGTTAGCTATTCAGGAATCTTTTGATATGTATAAGGCTATAGCATCTGGTCCATTGTTATCATTCCTAGATTGCCAGCCAATACTCATCGTGAGTCTTTGATTTGTAATAGTCCCTTCCTATCAGTGAATGTAGCCAGATCACTTCTTCTAGATAAATAAAAACAGCTAGGCAATCTTCCTTCAAGCAGAAGGAAACTTGTCCCAAATTCCACACTTGAACCTATATTGATTGATCTTGCCAAGGTCCTATAGGCAAAGAGTTCCTCTATGTCTGCCCACAGGCAGGATCAACTTTGGTTCAGAAGACAGCAATTGGTGTAGACAGTTAGTGGTGATTCTCACCTCAATTTTTCATATCTGGTGCCGATGGTTTGTTTCCCACGCCTGAAAGTGTCCATCTGTGCATACTTATCTCCAAGTTTACTTGTGGATGTTTATCCCTTGGGACTGTGTCCCATGAAACCAAGAGAAACCCAAAGTATTTGGCATTCATGTGTCTTTACTTCTTGATTCCCGATATTTCTTTCATAATGGTCACCTTTTGGAATCGACACATTAGAATAGTGGCTATATAGCCCCTTCTATAATTTGAATTCACATCCAGAGGCAATTAAGTCCAAACAAGATATTGTTTGGCCAATCGACTCCCTTAGGCTAAGGACTTCAATATTTTCATTTCAAGGCTTTGCTGCCTTGACTCTTCTTTGATGTAGAATATATCTTTACCTATGTCCACATCTATCTCTAATCCATCTTTCTGCTTTATAGACATAGTTGATGAAAAAGAAATGAACACAGAGGAAAAAAATGACAAAGAAATGAATGCTGAGAACCAAAATGATTTCTTCAAATCATGAGCTAGAAATGACATTTTTGGTGCTTAGCATCTGTTCAAGTCCAGTACTGTTTGGTTAGGTGGGCTTTGGGGACTATGCTGTGATTAGGACATTCATAATTGCATACCTTGATACACCAGTGCATCAGCAACTGTAATACTACATGCTCATTTTCTGTGCAAGGTATGGGAAGAGATGTATTGTCAGCCTCACCTGCATTTTACTTCTCCAAGTTCAGGGATGTCCTGAATTTACTTCACACTCTCTTGACCTAATTTTCCTATTCTAGTGTCAGCTTGCTGTTACCAGTTTTGCTCTTATTTTTAAAATGTGTTTTAGATGTGAAATATAACATACAGACAAGCAGAAATAAAGCCAAGCCTCTATAGATTAACCACCTACTATAAAGCAAATATTTGTGCAACCAATCAAGAAAAGTAACAACTATCAGGCACTGCCCACATATCCCATTATAATCCTTGCATCCCACTCCAGGCTACAGGAAATGGCCAGGCTGACTCTTCCAGCAACTGCTTCCTTATCTTCATAGCTTTACTACGTAAGTATGGATCCTTAAACATTATACATTGCCTTTCCTTAGTTTTGAGCTTAGTATAAATGAAAGTCTGTGGTATGTATTCCTTTGTGTGTGTAACTTCCTTTCATTGTGTGTGAGATTAATCCATGTTGTTGATATAGAACATTTCCATTCCCTCAAAATGCTCCCTCCTGCCCTTTGGCAGGTCAACATCTACCACCCTGGCTGCAGCCCAGCATTGACTTGCTTTACGTCGCTTTAGACAAGTCTTCCCATCTCTAGAATTCCATACAAATGGAATAGTACAGCATGAATTATTTTGTTGCTGGTTTTCTTGCTCATCATTAATTTTAAGCCCAGTTTATGTCGTGAGTCTTTGCAGTTTCTTCCTTTCCCATTCTGAGTAGGAGTCCATATTGTGGATAAACTGCAAATCATTTATCTATTCATACACCAATTTACACTTGAAGTGGTATAATTTTTATTACAAATAAAGCTGTAATAAGCATTTATGTATGGGCTTCTCAGTGAACACTTGCAGTTGTCTTGGCCAGCATTTAGTGATAGAGTTTCTGGATTGTATGGTTAGTACAGATTGGACATTGTAAGAAATTACTGAAGGGGTTTCCAAAGTAATAAGATTTTATATTGCTATAATGCAATGCAGGATCCAGTTGTTCTGTGTCCTTCCAAGAGCTTTTCTTGGATGCAAAGTGAACTTTCTTTGCATTCATCTCTACATTTTCATGTGCTTCTTGAAGATTCATATATCTACTTTTGGGAAGTGTCTGATTTAATCATTTGCTTATTGTTATCATTCAGTTCTTTACCTAATCCCCTATAAGTGTGATGCATACATTCCAGATTTACATTGTTATTAGATACACTATTTATCAATTCATGCCATTTCCTTTTCTTAGGGATTCTATCCAATAGGAAAATGTGGTAAATTCCAGTGCATCATTATTTTTCTCCTGTAGTTTCTATTTTTCTGTCTTATTAAGAAAATATGTTAACTGCTTCTATTCTATATACTAATTTGAGGAGTATTGATATTAACTCTTCTTTGAAACACTGGTAGAATTCTACGCTGAAACTATTTGGCCCCTGGCAGTGGGACCAGGATCTATCCCTGGTGCATGAGCTGGCCTTTTTTGGAGCCCATTCTCTATGGTGGATGCCTTGCTCAGCCTTCATGCAGTGGGGGAGGGGACTGGTCCTACCTCAACTTAATGTGCCAGGCTCCATTAACTCCCCATGGGAGGCCTTACCCTTTTAGAGGAGTCAGTGGGGGGTGGTTTGGGAGGAAAGCAGCGGGAGGAGGTGAAGGAGGGGGAACTGTGGCTGGTATGTAAAGTTAATAAGAAATAAAAAAGAAACTGTCTGACCCTGGGATTTTCTTTAGTTGGAGGATTCTTAATAATTGTTTCTATTTCATGTAGGTCATTTATTTGTTTAAATTATCTGATCTTGATTTAACTTTGGTAAGTGGTATGTATAAAGAAATTGTCCATTTGTTTCAGATTTTCCAATTTGGTGGAGTACAGGTTTGAAAGTATGTCTTTATGATTCTCCTGTTGTTGCTTGCCACTATACTTTTCATCTTTAATTTCTTAACTTGGATCTTCTCTCTCTTCCCTTTAGTTAATTTGGTAAGGATATGTGAATTTTATTGATTTTCTCAAAGAAGCAACTCTTTGTTTCATTCATTTTTTGTATTTTCTTTTGGAGGGCGGAGGGATTTCTGCGTGCGTGAATGAGTGGGTCTCTGATTCTTGGGTTCTTTTTCTCCTGTTGCTTTGTTGATTTGTTCTGTCCAACTTTGATGTGACAGTTTTTGTTTTGTCTTATGTTTTATTTAGTTATATTTTTTAATGAATTCCAACCTACCCACTAGGATAAAATTTAACAGCTAAACTGCTATTTATACCTGTTGAGATAAGGAAAATCAGTTTTCTCCAATAGAGTGCCACTGGGTATATCAACAACTCTGGGCAGGTCCCAGGTTCAGGAGTAGTGGACCAATGTGTAATGGACTCCACAGATTTTTTTTAAGAATATAGAACATTTTAATATCTTTCCCAAAGTCTTCATCTTCACTCAAACAATTATGTATTTGAATATTTACGGATTTTTTTCTTTTTTATTATTATTTTATTACTTTAAAAAATACCAATCCAAATTCCCACTCCCTCCCCTCCTCCCACTCCCTGTACACGTCCTTCCACCCCTCCCCTCCAATCCTAAGAGAGGGCAAGGCACCCTGTCCTGCTCCACAGTTTTTTGTATACTTTTATTTGCTTGCAGTTTGTTTTTTATTTATTAAATAAATAACAGCTACAAATTCTGATGAGAATCGAAGTTGGTTCCATATAATACATATTGTGAATGGTTCTTCTAAAAACATGACATTGTGGGCATGTCTCTCGCAAACTTTTCCTCATGTTAGATCCCCTTTTTTTGTTTGGTTTGGATTTCCAATATTTCCCAAAAGTTTAAGTGTTAAAGGTTTAGTCACTTACTTTGTTAGTACTTGCGTTCAGTAGAGGCACAGAGGGCGGTGGTGACACACACCTTTAAGCCCAGCACTTGGAAGGCAGAGGCAGGTGAATCTCTGTGAGTTCAAGGCCAGTCTCACCTACAGAGTGAGTTCCAGGACAGGCTCCAAAGCTGCACAGAGAAACCCTGTCTTGAAAAACAAAACAAAGAAAAAAGAAAAGAAAAAAAAGAAGAAAAAAGAAAAGGGGAAAAAGCGGCACAACAGAGGTGTTTTTGAGTCACTGGAAATTGCCTTCCCTGTGAATTGTGGAAGCCTTGTTTCGTCCTTTCCCCTTTCTTCTCCTGGCTATGAGGCTACAATATTACTTGGCTGCACACTTCTGCCATGATAGATTGCCTTCCTAGGTGCTGAGAAGCAATTAAGTCAATCAGTTAGGGAATAAAGCATCTAAGACTGTGATCCAAAATATACTATTCTCTTATAAATAAACAAAAAGAAAATATGCCTATACCAAATTTGCAAATAGCTTTTTCTTATGAAATTTTGTAGTTTTGTCTTTCATGTTTAGATCTACTTCAACTTATTTATGAACAGTATATACTAAGGTTCAAAGTTCATTTACATGTATGAATGTTTAATTATAATTACATCTTTTTTCAAAGTGTGTGGTACTATCTATTGAATTACTTTGACATAACTTTAAAAAACCCAATCAGTCACAGTTTGGTAAGAAAGAGCTCTAGTTCTTCTAGAACTTGTTTATAACTATACCAATATTGCACTTACCAGATTCAGTCTTTACAATGAGTTTTTAAGTCAGGCAGTTAAATCCTGGAACTTTGCTCTTCCTTTCAAACAATTTTGTCAACTGACACTTTTATTTCATTCTGTGGATTTTTAGCACAAGTGTAGATTTATAATAGATTGGTAACTATATCCAAAGTCAGTACAGAGCAATTCATTGAAGGTGGTAGTGTAGCAAGGCAAAAAACTTTAAGCAACCATTCTGTTTACTCCAATATTTGTGGGAAGAAAAACTTGCAGTACTTCCAGCCAGCAACAAGGTACCTATTTCTCAAGTTCCACTAAATTATGTTTGGTAGATGAAACAAATATAATGCGGTCTGATGTGAGTCTAAATACACTTGGAAAATTACATTATAAACAGGGGATATTAGGAGTGCTCATACTTCACTCAAACTGGTAAACCCTGGCAAGAAATTGTATTTGAAATTATATATATATAAATATATACATAATATAAAATATATATGATATAAAAAGTACATAAAAGGATACACTCATAGACATGTGGATTAAAGCAGATTTTCAACATCATTAGCCATTAGATCAGACAAAATTAAAACCACAAAGAAATATTCCTACAAATATTTCAAATTAATAAAAAATTTGACAACAGTTCTTGGAAGGATGCACAGAAACTGAATCACTCACATGTTCTTAGTGGGAACATAAAAGCTTATGGATAGTCTAGAGAAGTCACTGGCAGTTTCTTAAGAAAATGTATACAATTACCATATGACCATAACATAGTCACTCAAATTCTAGAAATGTGTAGAGGCCTTATTTATAATAAACTCAAAGAGGAAATGGTTGGCAGTTAAACCACAATAAATCAAAAAGCATGAAATACTACTTGCTAATTAAAGAAAACTATCAA
>LOJH01066614.1:0-10320 GCA_001685095.1 Ellobius talpinus | reverse complement strand
TCTTTATTAACCAATGAAAGTAACACATAGACAGATAACCCTCCTACACCAATGGGGTCTTTGCCCCCATCATGTTGAACTATTCAGTGAGTGTGCAGTGTGAGAATGATGTAATCCCTTGTATGCTTGGCCAGCTAGATGACCTATAGAATCATCCAGCTATAGAACATGGCAAAGATCGCAGAATGAACCTTCATGTCTAAAACCTCATAGCTTTAAATGTAAGGTGTTTACTTCTATCACAGACTATAGCAGTTCAGAAAAAGTGTTGGATTTTTTTAAAGGGCTGTCCTTAGTGATTCAATAGCAAAATGTTGCTTTTTGTGCTCGTATCTGCTTTGCTGGAAGAAGTCTAAATTATGGAGGGAAGAACGTTTCCATTGAGGAGCCCAACAATGACTCCATTGAATGAGAATCAAGATTGCTACATGACTGCCTTGAACTAGCAGGAAAAGAGAGAAGTTACTGTGCTGACAGCCATGATTGGTTTCAATGAATACATCAGTAAACAATTAGAGAAGAGAATAATAGTTGAGAAGAACAGAGGACTGAAGTGGAGATACTTAGACCAAATAAACTGTGTGCAAATACCAAGAGGTTACACTCAAAGGAGACTTATAAAGATAAAAATGAAGAGGAGTGCTTCCAACACATTAAAACAACAATTTTTTGGGCACAATCATATTATTACAACAGTGCTACTAGACAGATGTTGAACAGAGTTGCCAAGCATGTCTTGGTTGAGTACTTTATGTAGGCGGCTGTGCCAACCACTATCCTCTGTGCACACTGGAGCTCTGGTCATCTTTTATGATGCTGTCTTGTAACCAGAATCTCCTGGGACTGATTTCTTTTGATATTTAGGTACTTATTTATTTTTCTGAATTGACACAAATGATTCAGTTTTGATTTTACTGACTTTCATATTATCAATCAAGAGGAAATTAGACTTGTTCACAATGAGAGTAAGGAGTAGAAAAAAATTACATCTACAAGAGAAAGAACTCCTTGGTAATATACAATAAAGATATTGTATATTTATATACAATAAAATATACAATAAAATACAAAAATTGCTAATATACAATAAAGATAATTAAAGTCAATTATGATGAAGCGTTGATGGATAATTACAACTCAAAGCTCATAAGACTGCTAATGATCTAGGCCATTCTGGAGTAAAGACTTGGGTTGCCTACCAAGGTAAAGTGGCACAACCAGCTGAGGTCCTTGCTTAAGGCAAAGAGAAGACAGAATAGAAAGTGGCAGAAGTGTCAGAGGGTGATTATAAATATTAGCTGTGACTACAGAACAGTGCCAGAAGTGTGGAATAAAAAAATAAACACAAAAATGCGTATAATTGTCATGAGTATTGATTCTATTGTTATAAATATATTATTGTATGTGTCAAAAGATAATATCTAGTCTTTCCTCCTTTTCTTATTCTTTTATTGTGTGACATATTGATCTTTATTATAATATTTGAGAATTAGTGATTTTTACATCATATGTACCCATGGATTTTTGTGTGGTTTGAGTATGTGTCTCCCCAAGGAAGCATATGTTAGAGCCCTAGTCACCAAAATGCCATGATGTTCTGACTTTCCAGAAGCAGAACCATAGGTTAAAGACTCTAAAACCTTGAAACAAAATAGACCTTGCCTTTTCATAAGCTGATTAACTCTGGTATTTTATCATGGTGGTGCATCACTGCCTAACACAGTAATCAAAGAGAATAGTCATCATCACTTCAGGATTGGTTTGTCCTTCCTTCTGAATGAAGTCATCAGTGAGTTTCCAACTCTATCTGGGGTAGTTGCAGCACAGGAGGGAGAACCACAACCCTATTGTTGTGGATGAAGCATGAGCTAAGGAGACACTTAAGACGCCATGAAGGAGAACCTCTGATTTTCCACACTCGCAGCTCTTTACTTTGATAACAACAACAGTATTTGTTACTGCACATCAATTCAGTTCAATTCTCCAGATGCTATCAAGTGGATATTCTACAATTAAATGTAACTGTGTTACCCAGAGTAGAGAAAGATTTCACAGGGTAAGGCTTCAGACCCACAATATTTCCCCTGTGTGCTCAGAAGCCATTGCAAGAAGTCAGATAACCCAAAACATTTGCCCAGTTCAGCTGATAATTAGAAGTTCCCATGATTCTATCTTTGGTTTTGTTCATTTAATAGAATGGCTCACAGAAGTGAGGAAAACAGCTTATTTATTATTGATTTTTATAAAAGATACAGCTTAGAAACAGCTAGGTGGAAGAAGCAAAAGGCCAAGGTATGTCATACTCACTGGCCCTCTCCATGTTCATCAATTCAAAAACTCCTGAATCTCATCCTTTCGAGATTTATACAGGATTCACTATAGAGGCATAGTCAACGAGATCAGAGTGCACTTGTAATTAAGTGAATCTCTGGGTACTCTTTCCTCCCTAGAGGTTGGGATGCATAGCTCAAAGCTCTAGCCCTCTAATCCAAACAAAATATGGCAACCATATTTCATACATGCAAAAATTATCTTATAAACTTAGGTATGGCTGAAAGGAGTTTGTTATGTATGACAAAAGATCTTCCTTTCATCCATACCACTCAAAACTTCCCTAGAAGATTAGAAGGAGTTCTAAAATTCTAGGAAGAAATCCTAAAGATTTATTATTTATATATATATATATAAATTATACATACATATACACACTTTTTTAAAATCAGAATATCATAGGTCCCAAGCTGAAAAATGGACTTTTAAATAGTTATGTTTATTGATATGACTAGGTCATGAAGTGCCTAGGTATCTGCCCAAACATTAGTAGAAGTATTTCAGTGAACATCCCTTGATGAACTTGACATTGAAATTGGCCACCTGAGTAAAGCAGACCACCCTCTGAAATGGGGTGGAACTCATACAAGCTGTTGAAGGCCGGAATAGAGCGACAGTCCACTATGGACCATAACATTCCAATCCTGGAACCCTAAAATGCATGCTTTTCTTAATGAGAACTGCATTCTTTCTAAGTTGTTACTTCTGTCTGGTATCAAAGTAAGAGTCTAAACTCTAAAGTCTTGTCTAGTTCAGAGATGAGGAGAATCAAGGTATGAGTCGTTCTGAAATGAAGTCTTATTGAGTGCTGAACCTGTGAAGAATAATACCTTCTGTGCTTCTATACTACAGCACAGTTGCCATCATTTCAAACTGGAGAAATAGGAAAGTGGAGAAATTTTCCACACAAGTAAACAACAGGGCCATCAGGATGAACCCTAAGGTTGGATCAAAACCTTTGGCCTGATTTTCCAGTTCTCACTCTCCTGGATCAGTTCTTAGTACAGTCTTAGAGGTTGCGATCAAATGTTTTTTGTTCTCTCAAGCCATAATCACAGGCCATTGGTTGTACTAATCTGAGGTCATGAAGTTGGTCCTTTTTACATAGCCCCACTGAGTATTGTACTACTTAGGCCTTACTTACCAGTTTAGTTTTTGGTATCTTAATACACTGATGGTTCTCTCCCTGTGTACTATGGTCCTCTGTGGCAACCTTGGCAATACAGGCATAAAAGCCATACCCTGCAGCTTACTTGGGTACAAGCACTATTGATCTGCATATATTCTGCTAGAGCTGAACTAGGGTGAATACAAAGGGAAGCCACACACTGTGAAAAGGAAGAACTGCAACAAGATGGCAGCAGGGGCAATGACTTTTCCTCTGGAGTAAACCAGTCCCCAAGATCTTAACATTGAGACTTATAAATGAAAAACCTTTTCCTACAGTGGCCTTGGAAAGCCTTCTGAGTCTTGTGATTTATCCAGGACAGAAGATCTTGTCTTCTGTCCAGATTGTTGACTGATTTCTCAGTATCTGGATGAAAAGCAGTTGGCTTCCATTGAGGTGTCTGACCCACAGGCATATGTTCTAATTTGCACAAGCTCTTTATATTTTTTTTCTGGAAGTGTCTCTTGTTTTATTTGTCTGTTTGATTTTTAACAGAAAAGCTGAAAATTTCCTAAAATTTCCAGCTTTTCTTCTCTTTTGGGTTAACTACTCCAAGTCATCTTTCTTCCCACACTCAAGGATAAGCCATACACACCCTTCAATGGTTTTCTTAGAAGCTAGTTTTACCAAACATCCAAGTTCATTGCTCATGGAGTTTACAAAGCACCAGGATCTTGACATAAGCCTGCCATGTTCTTTCTACTTTATGATAACCTTTCCTCTACTTTCAAATAACATTTTATCATTTCTAGATGAGGCCTTGTACCACGATAGTATTTATTGTCTATATATTCCTCTTCTCCTGAGTCCTCACAATCTAATCACTTGTAACAGCTCATTTACAGCAACCGACCTTCTTAACTTGAACTTCAAGACTTTTCCAAAGTCTGCCGGTTACTCAATTTTAAAGCTATTTCACATTTTTATGTATTTTTATAGCAGCAATTCATCTTATGAGTAATAATTTTCAGGTTACTATAACAAAAATACCATGAACTGTATGGTTAATAAACAACAGAATTTACTTTTCACGGTTCTAGCATTCAAATCAAGGTGTTGGCAGATGGAGTATCTAACAAAGTCCAACTTGTTAATTAATGAACTATCAGGAGAGGGCCACTTTCAGAAATACAGACAGATGAATCTGTGTCTCTACACAACACCACAGTTTACTAAATAGCAATAAATTCACAAGCCTATCTTTTGTTGCCTTTAATTTATCAATTACTTTTAATGTGGTAAACATGATCACTGGCAGTCACAGGCTCTTCTATTCCAATCTTAATTACTAACATTAACTTTCAGATTGCATGCTACAGTTCAGGAGATACGTACACATGAGCACACACACATACACACATACAAATGTGTTACAGAATGGCGGTGAAAGGATTAAAAATGTTTCAGGGTTCAAAGAGGTTATACCAAGGCATAAAAATGATACAAATGCATAGAAAGTCAATGGTATTGAATCTTAGAAACAGAATGGTGAATGACAGAAGTCAGTTACAAAAGACCACAATTTCCTTCATTCTTCTTATGTGAATAGTTGGAAGATCTAGAGATTTACAAGTTAGTTTAGTAGTTCTAGGGCCTGAGCCTGGGGTACCTGAGAGTGAATGCTCTAGTGAGCAAATCTTTCCTCTGAGGGTGATTAAGACGTTCTACCGTTTACTTTGTTGATGATTGCATGACCAATGATTGTAAGCCACTGACTTAAGCATTTTAAATAGTTAAATCACACGATGCAAATTAAACCTCAAGAGATGATTTTTTTATATAAAGAAAAAAGGAACTCTCCTTAGACTCAGTTTTATGAAATGGTCCTCTGTATCTAAGAGACCCTTCCTTCAAGGCTATCATCAAAATGTAAAGCAACACCTTTATCATCAAAACATTTTATAAGAATCATTTTTTGCCAAGTTTAAGTAAAGAAAATACCTTCAAGGTCACTGCAGATAGGTTGGACTCTGAATGGAATTCTGAGGTAACAATGTCCGGACTAACACTTTTGTCCTTGGAAAGACAAGACGATGAGATGAGGAGGCTAGAAAACAACGAAAAACTTGGTTTTTAATAAAAAACACTTTAGAAGCAAATTTGACAATATCAGGCTGTTATAAAACCGGTATATAAAATTTATAAAAGTAATTGGGTAACATTTGTTGAACAATAACCCACTGTGTCTAGAAGTCACCCTCCCTCTGCATTTTCTGTCGTGTCAAATAAGAAATTTGCTTCAAGTTCTGACCGATGATCATTCCTAGTCTCTGTATTTGATGGCAGGGTTACGACAACAGCAGGATACTTAGGTTATGAAATTACAAGCATAGTCCATACTTGTTGAGTTTTGCTAAGTTAATGATGTTTAAAATCATACTTGTTTATTATTTTAGTATTTTTATTTGTTGCAAAAATGACAAAGCACTTGTAATTTCCGGTGTACTATAATACTAAGGAAAACATTTTTGAAAATACAAACATATATTTTAGTGAAAACTGAATTGCTTAGGACTCTAAATGCAATTATAGGGCAACTGTGGCAGCCTGATACTATTACTTAAGTCAGTAACGCTAGCAGTAAAAGTAATAAAACAATTAAGGTTTAGATAGATTCTTAGTTCCTGTATATTAGTTGCTTTGATCTTCATAACCTTTGAAGTATCTATTATTAACTTCCCCAACTTTGCTGGTGAGAAAATTGAAGTTAATAATTTGAAATGTATGCCTGAGTTCTCAAAGCCAGTAAGACATTCCATGTAAAGAACTGTGTACTTTCAGATAATTGGGTAATAATCATAGCCTTGAGGTCATAGCCCCTGTATTAGCTTGTCTTTGCCTCATGTTAAGCACCTAGAATTAACTGCTTAAAGGTTACAACTGTCATTTGTGCTATTAAAAACATTTTTGACTCACTGCCTACTGAACATATAGCAAGGCTATACCTCATGGCCTTCTTTTGACTGAGTAGCATCATGTGGTCGGTCCTGGCCAGTGATTTCTGACCAAACCAACACAAATAATAGCAACAGCAATAGTAATGATATCGGGTTTCTCCTGAGCCAAAATAGAAAAAAAAGAAAAGAAAAAAGAAAAAAAACACATTAGTGTATGATGAGGGATATTGTGAAAATGTCACTCCTGCTCTCATTAGTCTGTCATGGGTCTATGTGTTCCATCCACATGAAGTCAGATCAGCTTACTGTATCCTTATGTATTGGTACATATTGAGTTCCTAGAAACCTGCACAGCCCAGGACCACTCTTCACTAAGCCAGACCACATTTTGTTCTGTGTAATGTCCCAGCTATGGAATATATGATGAGCTGATTCCTTCGCTTGAGAGCCCATGATGACTTCCTATCATCTTAGGCTGCTTAAGAAGTTCTCTGTACCTACTCATAGTGCTGTCAGCAGAAATATTAATGGCAAAGACAGTGAGTCATATTTGGAATGTATGCATTTTAGCCAAGATGAATCTTGACCCAGTCCTTTAGAACAGAAGTTCAATATAATCAGTCTGATGCCAGATTGGGGTGCTGGCTTATGTCCCATAATTGTGTCCCTGGCTTGGTAGCATGTTGCTACGAGGAGGGTGTTGTTAACAGAGGCTTTTGTCCTGCCCAGTTCCGCAGCCATTCAGTCCCAAAGAAACACACAGAGGCCTACATTAATTAAAAACTGGTTGGCCTATTAACTGAGGCTTTCTTATTAACTAACTCTTCTATCTTACATTAACCTATAATTCTTGTCTGTCTTAGCCATGTGGCTAGGTACCTTCTATTCGTGATGCATTCTCATCATGCCTCCTTTGTGTTTGGGTGATGGCTGCAGACTGAGCCTTTCCTCTTCCCAGAAGTCTCCTGTTGTGGTCACCCAGCCTATACTTGCTGCTTGGCTACTGGTCAATCAGCATTTTATTAAACCAATACAAGAGACAAATCTTTACAAGGTACAAGACCATTGCCCCACAGCAGGGTGTCATTACTGGTCTGTGTTGTAGGCAGATTAGATATGTAACAGTAGATTCAGGCAGGTGAACATTGGGGATGGAATGCCGATATTAATGACGTGTGCATGAGCTCTGTCATAGAAGAGCTATCCTGGAAGGCGTGATTCTGTCGGCCTCATCTGTGAGTCACCTTTACAATATGCACTCCTGTGGGATGTTTCACATTCCAAAATATCTTAGGCCATGGTCATTCTGAAAAGTCTGTCTGTATACTTCCTTCAGATCTTTCACCAAAGTGTCTTTCCATTCCCTGGCAATTCAACCCAAACATTTGCAACTAGCCATGAGCTGACCTAGATTTGTATTTTTCTAGGCAGAGTCTATAACCAAACGTCATACTAGAAGCTTTGCCTCCTAGGAGGCTTGGCCTTCATCAATGTCCTCAGATTTACCCCTACCTGGGACATCTATTCTTTTGCCCTCTTTCAAGTGGTATTAACCTATTACAAAGGATATCAATCACGCTTAGTCCAGGAAACAAAGGGACAAGACAGAGGCGGTGCCTTCAGTACTTCATGTACTGAAAGTTTTGGACCTTCTTAATTTAAAGGCTTTAGTACTAAGTAAGAATCTTTCTACTAAAGAATCCTGCGTTAGTCATTTCTAATGGGAAGCAGAGTTTTCAGGAGTCAAATGTAGCAGACACAGAGTGATGTACGTAATAGACAGACTTCTGAGGCTCTCCTCATTTTCAGGGCTGGCAACTGTAGTCCTGGGTACCTGAGGTACAGCCGATTTGTATTTTGCATTAAGGTGGGGTTACCTATAAGAAGAAAGGTGGTTTGGCTGTTGGATGGTGAACGGGGTGAATTAGAGTAGAATTCTCTTATTTTCTTTTTCTGTCCTCCTCTTCATCTTTGACGATAAGGATCAATAGAATTTTTCTAGGTTTAGAAAATTCTCTGCCTTGGGAAACTTCATGATGCCTGGTGATTGGGCAAAGGAAGAGACACGAAGAGATAGAACTGTGGGGACATTTTTATGACAATTGTAGGGATGTTCTCCAAAATAGCACAGTGTTGATGTCAGGAACATCAGTGTCCATAGCAACAAGTGAAGGTGGTTTGGCATCTCAAAAATCAGGCAACAGCGAGAACACAGCATATTTTAGGTTGTGCTCTGAACTGTTTATCTGCCAATTGTTCTAACTGACCTGAGCCCATTTTCTGAGTTCTCTGGATAATTAGATGACACACAGCACAGTATCATTAAGAGTTTCCTGGTTCAAGCTGGCCAGTGTTGGAACACACCTTAATTCCCAGCACTCAGGAGCCAGAGACTGCAGATCCGAGTTCAAGGCCATCCTGGCCTACAGAGTGAAGGACAGCCAAGGCTCTGGGGAGAAACCCTGCCTCAAAAACAAACAAACAAACAAATAAATAAATAGAGTTTCCTGGTTCAAAGTTTGCAAGTTGGAGACCTCAGATGTCCCTCCATAGCTACGAGATTATAGAAGGAAACATAAATTGTTTTAATAACTTGCATTCTTTGTGGAGCTCAGTAAAGAGTCATTTCAAATAAGTATGTCTGGTAATGTGCTTTACTAATTATTTCACGATTCTCAACCTAAAATCTTAGCGATCAGTTCCTAAGGAATACAAAACACATGTGTGAAATACACACACAATCTATATGAAAAAAACAAGAAGAAATTGGGACCAGACAGTCACTTCCCAAGTCTTACTGAAATTGATGGCACTCTAGATAGCTCCTGGGCAGAATAGAGTATCTGGGGAACAGAAACCAAGGTGCAGAAACGAATTTGTGCATTTAAGTGGCCAGTGACTGAGCTGAAAGGTACTTGGGGCATATCCTGAAACAAACAGGAGGTCCTCAGGTAGTCAAAAGAGAATATATTGAGGAATTGTCTCATCATCAGAAATAAGAAGATATTTAAATTCCTTTTATCTATGTTGCCCCTTCCTATTTTTCTATTTGTATTTTCCAACCTGGGTTTCCTTGTGCTAAAATCAGCTGACTTCAAGCTGGAGGTCTTCTCACCTCAGCCTACCCTTGCTAAAACCCCAGGCATACACCAACGTGTCTGGCTTTTAAATGAATCTTCATTCACTCACACATTTTAAAGAAAGAAGAAAGAAGGTGAGACTGAGAAGTACAAATAAAAAAATTAAAGCTAGTTCTAGCGTATAACAGTTTGCATTCAATTTTTCATTCAGTTTGGATCTATAAAAATAAGTAATGAAAAGCAATGAACAAAGAGCTAGTTTCAGCTTTGCACAGACTGTAAGAAAAAGCATGCAAGATTGTTTCTCCTTGCAATACCCAGTCCTGCTGGCAGTCAGTCCTTGGCTCTTGGAAACATTCTTGCACATTAACTTCAGGAAGACTTCTAGGAGAAAGCTACATTAGAAAGTAACTGAAAATAATTTTTCAGTCTCAGTTTCCTTGACTTGACAGTAAAATAACCACAAGGTCCAACCACTGGGTCCAAAAAAAATCAATCAAAACCCAGGGGGTTCTAGTGTCTTTAATCTTTAATTTTTGCATTAGTCTCTATAAAGACAGACTGGGAGGGGAAAAATCACAACCCAGGAAAAAGGCACTTTTAGGTACTGGAAATAAACCTGGGTCAGTTGGTTGTGCATCCAGATCCTGCCACCTCACTCACAAATCTGGTGGCCCTTAGCTGTATCAGAGCGAGAATGCAACCTCCTGTCCTCGGGGTCTGCAATGCTCACTCCCGTGGGGCTTCCTAGATTTGGAATCTCAAGCCTGGAAGCGACCCAGGTCGGGTACGCGACCGCCCGCCCTGGCTTTGCGCCGCGGTCTCCCGCAGTTCCGCGTCTGCG
>LOJH01066612.1:0-10320 GCA_001685095.1 Ellobius talpinus | reverse complement strand
GGGAGGGGAGCAGAGAAAAATGTAGAGCTCAATAAAAATCAATTAAAAAAACTCTATGAGTTCATTTACTTTAAATTTTATGTTTTATGTGATATGTGCCCCTTATCTTCCCCTGTGGTTCCTCCACTTCCTCATTAAAATTCTTGAGCTCTTTTTTTTTAAATTTTAAATTGTTTTATATTTTACATACACATCATATTGAGTCAATTGCTTTTATATACATATTTAGGTTTGACCACTTGGGATTGGATAACATACCAGGAAGGTCATTTCTAAGAACTGATTCTCTCTCTCTCTCTCTCTCTCTCTCTCTCTCCAGCCATCAATTGCTTATAGCTCTTCAGTTAGAAGTTGGTCTTTGTGAGATTTTTCCCTGTTCATATGAACTTGTAAGCTGGAACTGTCATTCTGAAGGTGTTGTTTAGGCAACACTGTTTTTGTGACTTCATGTGTGCAGTTTGTCACCTATAGAAGACAGTATTTCACAGCAGGTGTCCTACTCCTTTGGCTCTTACAATCTTTTGGCTCTTCTTCCCCCAAACCTTAGGTGTATGGGTTTCGCAGTAGTTTTTATCAGATGAGGCTGAGTGTCCCATGGTCAATTATTCTCTGCATTTTGACCATTTGACAAGTTGTGACTTTCTTTTATGTTCTTGCTATGGTGCAACAGGAAGCTTCTTTATAAAAATGGGAGAGCTACCCTTCTCCATAGGTATGAGGGTAAGTATTTTTAATGCAGTAACTAGTTTAATAAGAAAAGTAGCAGTGGCTTCTCTTCTATCAGCCATGGCCTCACCAGTTTATTTAATGACAAAATACTTTTGCCTTATGTAATATGTAATGTCATATTCAGATAATAGCTAAAGAAATAATTGCTTAACTAAACTTGTCATTTGGTATTAACATGAAAGAAAATGCAAATATAGACATGAATCAATTCCTTGATAATGAGCACTATTAATTTACAACAAGTAAAATATATAAAATCAGCATCTTTAAGTGATAGGACACAAAAAAAAGTTCCAAGGTCATGAGGAAGACATCTGAGGAGAGGAAGATCAGAGAATCTTGACTGTGGCTGGTTCTGATGAAATGAATGGATATTATGCTTTAAAAGCTAATAAGTACATCTGTGATTAAAAGTAGAGAGCAGTATGGTTTTGTTGTTTATAAACATATATCAATTGATACAGTTGAAATGATTTTGGAAATAAAAGATTTCACAAAATAATGAGAAATAACGGATATAGCCTGAAAAATTTTAAAGAGATTGTAAGCTTTCTACTTGTGAAAATATGAAACATTCTATTTGACAAAAGTTAAAGAATATAATAAATAGAAGGAAAGTACACAAAATTAGAACAAGCTCAAATATATGGGGTTTCTTTAGTTACTAAGAGAGAGAATGAGGCACTCTCTTTAAAACACTTCAAAATTCAAATTCATGTCTGCGTTCAAGTAATAAAACTTTGAAGGGAAAGAAGATTTCTTGCCTTGTCCACTCTAGCTTTATGGCCAAAACTCTTAAAGTGCAAACAAGAGAAATATATACAATGTCATTTAATGTAAATGTTAAACTTTATACAGCCTTTAGAAATGGATAGGCAAAGGAACCTAGAAATGTGTGTGTTCATGCTTAATTAGGATGGGCAGACAATTGCGGAGAAGGATAACTGGAGAAAAAGTAGTCTGTGCTAATAGTAATAAATGTAAGTGAACTTAGAAAAGTTCACTGCTTGTTTGGCTCTTAAGCATATCTCTGTCTTTGGAGGATAAAGGAGGCCATATCCTCTGAGTGCCAGGGAGTTGTCTCTGGAATACAGGGTCTTGTGACATACTTTACAGAAAGTTCTGGGAGTTCCTTTACGTGCTGCTTCGGGGGACAGGGATGAGAGAAGTTCTAAGAATGGCCTCTCTGCTTCTACAGTCTCTTAAATAAAAGGCTGCTGTAAGTAGGGTAGGGCATCTTGGGTTCTTTAGATGTAAAATTGGTTTTCCAAGGACAAGGAGTTAGTGGGTGCTTTGTGCTTCAGTTGGGACACATATGAATGCCTCAGAATATTTTTTTATTATACTGCTGCCTTTTGACAATTAAATGCCAGATGTGATGCTAATTATCTGACACACACAACAACCTCAGAACAATAACATAACAGATTATGTTATCAAATGCTAGTCAGAATTTATTAAGAAAACCTGATCTATAGTGAGGTGCCTAAGAAATGTTAAAGTTTATTCTGCTAAAAGAACCTAAGAATAAAATGATCCCTAATGAAATATTGCTATTCCCATGGTTCTACATAGATCCCAGAGCATCTCTCAGAACTCATCTGAGGAGCTTCTTCTTGTAGCAGGATGATAATAAACAAAAATCCACACCACACAGAGACTGAAAGGCTTTGGAGTGCTCGTCCCTACATGGGTTGGTTTTATCAAAGCCCTACACTTGAGGCTGAGGGATAGATATAGAAGAGGAGATGGAAAAATTTTAAGAGCCAGAGATGATGAATGACTCCCAGGAAATAGCATCATCAAGACACAGTGGGACGGAAATACAACAAACTTATAGAGTCTATGGCAACACATACAAGACAGCAGAAAATGTACTTCCTGTGTTTTTTATGATCTTTTTCTTTTGGTACTTGTTGCCTTATTGATTCTCCTTTTTAAAGATTGCTTTGCTTTTCACTTTTTTAACATGTGCTTTTTTAATTTGAGAGAGAAAGAATATGAGGCTGAGTTCATAAGGAGGTGGAGAGAATCTGGGAAGCATCGGGGGAAGGGAAATAATGTGGACAAATTATAGTCTATGAAAAACATACTTTTAACAAAAGTTATAAACCAAAAAGGAAAAGAGAAATATTAAGGTATAAAAATAGGCAAATGTAAAACTACATTTAAAATTGGTGGAGTCACACATCTGTTAGTGAATAAAAGTGTTAAGTTACAATGCTTTGTGATATTTCATACGAAATCAGTGAAGAAATAATATATACATTCTGGGTCATTATTTTGTTAATTTTTGGTCAAGCCTACACTCTTGGGCTTGCCCAGCTATTTGGTATCCAAATCATCGTATCTATGAATATGACTCCAAATCTGTACCTTCCCCTCTTAGTATTCTGAGTTTCCATCCCTCTGACAGATATTTCTACCTACATCATTAAACAAAATACTGAATTACTAAAGAAATGTCATTTTCACTCTTAAGTTCATAGCTTCTATGAACTTAAGTTCATAGTACCCCAGATGGTATCTCAGTGTTTCCTTGTCTTTCTCTTGCATCAAATTCATCCTGTTGAGAGGTGGACATTATTTTGCCCCCAAAGCCTCCATGAAATTCTTGTTATTTCTCTCTTCAGTTTAGCTTGACCTCAATATTCATAATTGACTTTCTTTTCTCCTTCATCTAAACAATACAGTTTCAATCTCTTCATTCATCGTACAGATTATCATTCCCAAGTATAACTTCTGAGCCTTCCTATTTGTTTTAGAGTGTAGTATTCAATGAGTCAGAAGAACAAATGCAACATTTTGTGGACAAGAAAATGAGACAAATTTACTCAGTGCCTTATAAACTGACATTGTAAACACAAACAGTGATACTTATGGCCTTGTATCATCAGGCTCATCCGCACTGTATATGGCTGTCAAAACACTGTATATGGAAGTCTTTATGTGGAGATGAAGATGTGACCTTGAAGGTATACTGAAAACCATGTTATTACCTAAAGACAAAAATGTCAAGGTAATTAGATTAGCAACAAGTAACACGAGAGAAGTGTCTTCAAGGAAACATTGCCCCTGTCAAAGGGAATGAGAGTACAATTCTAAATTATGCCATAAAAACAATTCAGTTGTTAGACAGTTAGACAGGTTTTAATATGCTGTGTCGATAAGTGATACAAAGCTCTTAATTTTTTTTCTTAAATTGGTGCTGGACTTATCTTCCATTTTGGTCTCTGGAAGTTATTTTACTAATATGAGTCTTGCATATGTCATAAAATCTTCATTTAACTTCTCTACTTGTCACTTCTATATCATTAGTAGGATGAAAGTCACAGCTATTTTGCAGATTAAAAAGAAGATAAAAGGTTACCTATCAACTACTTGAGAAAGGCAGTATTATTAGCACCATTATGGGTGACTTGGCATTTGGATATTCCCTCTTCTGTGAGCCATTTTGTAGTCATGTCTTAGAAGTCAGTGGGATAGATAAGCAGTGGGTGTTTCTTCCTGAAAAGGGCATTGGTTTCATGCAGTGAAGAAGAGAATGGATACAAGTTCTAGTTTCCGGCAACTTCCACATCATCATTGCAATAATGAAGAGCAGAGATTAGTTATGTGGAAGCAGAAATAGGGCTGTGTGTTTTCATGGTTTGCTTCTAGAAAATTTCTTAACTAAGGTCACATTAAATACTAAGGAAAGACTATTTGATCATTTAAAAATGAGAGAAGAAAATAGGGATGATCAAAGTAGACGACATACAAGATTACCAAAATGAATTTCATTATTTTGAACAATAAATATATTAATGAGATGATATAGACAACGGATTTTATGTTACATTTCGGAGCAATAAACTGTAAAATGAAAATATTTTTGAAGCATACAGGACCATGATAGTAGTGTCACCTGACCATGGTGTCACCTGACCCTGTAACATTTGATCCTTTTTGAAGACGTTTAAGAATCCTGTCAACTCAACTCCTAATTTTTGTTCAAAACATTAAGAATTTTTTCCAGATCAACAAACAAGAGAGTTAAAAAACAGTCACAAATTGCTTGTTAGGCTTCAAAGGCCCAAACACAACTAAGTGAACTCTCAAGTACTTTTTGTTTTCTAAATTCTGGTAGTTCAAACCTATCATTCCAGAGGCAGACCAGAATCCTTTGAAACATGAACACTGCCGTATTGTTATCAATGTTGCTTGAGAGCTTTAAGTGCAAACAGCATAGAAGTAGTTTGCTCCCTAAGTGCATATTGTGGCAGGGCAACACACACACACACACACACAAATATATGATTGTGTGCATGTGCAGAATCATGCAGATGGGTGTAATAGCCTCAGTTTGTATTACAAACATTCACTTTGTTTAAGACTCATTATTCACCAGTGGTTTGATATTTTCAGCTGTGTTTTGAAAGAGTTACTCGTGGTATTTCAAGGCTGTTTTTAGCAATGCAACTAAACATGAAAATGATTCTGGTGGATCCTTAAGTTTTCTGAAGGAAGGTTGAGGACACAAAAGTGGAAATAAAGCAGCTTTTCATAAACCTAAAATATGCATGTCATAGATATGGTTTTGAAAAACAGACTTTAAAAAGAAACAAAGGTGCAGATAGGATCTTTTCATCCATCCCATTTCCAATCATTCTTGCTTCAAAGGTTAAATTCAAATGAACACTTACTAATTATATGTGTTTTAAAAAATTCATTAAAAATAGAGTATACCTTTCTATTTAGCCACTTCCTTAATGAATATATTTGCATTCAATAATAGAAAAGCACCTTTAGAGATTTCCTGCTCATTTTCTCTGCCTTTATCCTGAGCATCTGGATTTCCAAGGTTAAGACCAAAGGCTTTGTGAAATGTCACGGCTTTGACCTTGTGAAAAATAAATCAAGCCTTGTAGTTTATTTTGGTGCCATTTCAAGCTTAGAAATTTGATCCCCTTAAACATGTAGCCAAAAGTGTTGTTCTGTAGTTTTATGGAAGGTTTTATCCTGTGTTTATAATATTCACATCTCAACACAATTTATAAGAATGACGTTAAAATTGTTTTATTTTCATTGCAGTCCAAAATTGTAAGGTAATAGCTTAAGCCTTATCTTTATAGAAAGGTTTTTATGAGTCAGAGTCAAGACTGTAAATAAATAAAAAGATAATTTTTCAGAACAAATTCTGATTCACTGTTGTGGAGTTGTGTGTGTATATGTATATATATATACAAATATACACATAAGGGAAAGTGGTTTAGAACATACAAAATACAACTTATTATTTTCTCTTTTTGTTGTCTTCTTTAATTGTACCTTAAGTAGTAAAGAGACCCAGGAAGAGTGTTAGTCAGACTTAGTATTTCAAAAATTATATTTATTAAGATCATATTTTCTGCCCATGTCTTCTCTCATGTTTTAGATGAGGTCAACTATTCCTCTATTCATCATCTGTTTACCCATCTATTTACATATATTTGTTCATTTTATGTTTATATGTTTTGTTATTTAATTTTATTGAATAGATTTTATATATTCATTTTATGAATATATGTAACATTTATATTTAATAAAAATAATACATAAAAATAAAATATAAATATATTTTAAATATTTTACTATATACTTACTTCTGCCATTCATCTGTCTATCAGATTATCAGTCAATCTTGTCTTTAATCTATCCATCCATCCATCTATAATCTACCTAATCAGTCATTTATTGCACATCATGCAGCTATCATATGCTTGTATGTTTCATCACCTTATCTATATTTATCTTTCTATCATCTATCATATGTCTTCTTTTAATCCCCTTCCTTTACTTTTTTTTAGCATTTATCGTTCTAATATAATTATGAGAAGTTTAGTGTCGCTGTCTACCGTATCCTGTATATCTTCATCTGCCATTTCCTTGAATATACGTGTGTTCATGCTGGTATTGACTTTCCCACTCTACCTATTCAGTCTTCCAGGCAGCATTTTCTAACACACACACACACACACACACACACACACACACACACTTTGAGAAATACTTTTCCCTGCGTTTTCATGTAGCAGAGTGACATAATAATTTCTTATGAACAGCATTGGAAAGAAAGGTCTGATACCGGTTGTGACTGAGTCTGCGCGTCACAGTCTCCCTGGAACTGTTCGAGTTTTCTTCATGCACTGACTCTGCTTGCTGCTTATATTGATACAGTTGCAGGTTAGATTTTGTTAACCGTGCACTTTGAACGCTTATTCTGTGGAAACTGAGTGCATCTCTTTTCTACTGTTTAATTGAAACAATGGCCACCATTTTGCAATGTTTGTTACATCAGTTTGAGCCCTTCTGATTTTAGGAGTTGCTGTACAGTTTGAAACAAATGCTCCTAACTCCTCTCAGCCTAGTTAGCATTAATATTGTTACGTTGTATCTAAAATACTGAAATGTTTGAACCGTAATCATCGGTTGACCTCCTTTGTGTTTTGTGCTTTGCTGCCATACATTATAAGGACAGAAATTCTACAAATCGCAAAAGAATGTTGCTTTAGCTTTAAACAGCTGTGTCTATTTTTAGTTTTAGAATGTGCAAAGGAGAATAGTATTTGGTATTTCTGATATTTTCCTCTTTTTTTAAGGGATTCACATTTATTATTGATGTCATTTTTATAAAGAATTTCTTTTATCATGATCTTTGTTACTTTTTTCATAATTACTCATTTGGTAAAATTTATGATAATCTCTTATTTTGGTATAGATTTTAATTTTGTATTTACATATTTTTCATCCTCCCTTCCCTCCTTCTGTCCTTCTTTCCTTCCCTCTTTTCTCTCCTATTACCTTTCTTCCATCTTTCCTTCCTTGCTTTCTCCTTTCCTTCCTCATTTCCTTTCTCTTTTACTCTTCTTATTAGAGATAGATTTTCTCTATGAATCCAGGTTTGTTTTGAACTCATGGTCTTCCTTTTATAGTACTTCTAAATGCTAGAATTACAGGGTATACCGCCATGCCCAGTTTTGCTTTTATTTTTGAAAAATAGTTTTGCTGGTATTAAAAGTATCATATTTTAATTTTCAGGGTTTTGAATATTCATGGGTCTTCTATGTGCCATGTGGCCTCTTTTCTCTGTAGTTTTAGATTAATTATTAATCAGTTGTTAAACTACTTGTGGTTGACAAGAGTGAAATGTAATAATTTCTTCTTAATGTTTTCAAATTCCTTGTTAGTACCACACTCTTGCTTGCACATTATCCTTGAATTCGCTTGCTTTTGTTTAATTAACGTAATTCCCTCTATAGATTTATTATATTCACCAACTTCCTTACTTTTGTTTATTATTTTATTTTTGGAACTTTTTGCCACACATTCTAATCATCTGAAATTGAACTTTATTGACAGTTAGTTTCTGGACCTTTTCAGTTTCTTCAAGTTCTTTCTTTATTCCTCAACAATACTTTCTATTATTCTACCTTCAAAGTCACTGACTTTTAATTTCAAATTTCCTTTTTTTGCTAACCATCTATAATTAATAAAAATAGATAGTGTAATTTCCAGAAATTTTAATTTTAGTTTTACCTATTTTTTTCTGCTGAGATTCCTGTATTTTTATGTTTCCATGAGCATTTTCTCTTTATGTTAATTGATCATAAGTCTTTTATGTTCATGATGGCAACTGCATCATCTCAAGACTGACTTATGCTGATTGAGGTTTTTACTCCAATAATGCCTGTAGTCTTTATGTTTCCAGATGCCAGGTAATTGGATTGCTCTCTCCACATTATAAATGATATGCTGATTTTGGGTTTTGTTATGGTACATGAAGAATGCCTCTAATTGCTGATTAAAGAAGATAAGATCCTAATGTTTAAATCCCATCCCTCATCAGCTCTTCAAGTCAAATGTTTGTTTATGGTGCTTAGCTCTGCTGCTTCACGTTTCTCTGACACACACAGTTCAGCCAAGTATATGTGCATAATTCAAGATAACTCCTCTCAGACTAGTTTCTTTCTTGACTTTGTATTTCATGTTCCAATGTCTAATGACTCTGGGATTTCCAGCAGAGATTTAGCCACTCTGAATGGCAACATCACCCTTTCACCAAGGCCAGAGACATGAAATAAAGGCAAAAAATTCCTTATACTTACAGGGCATCCTATTTAAGTCTATGTGTGTCATTCTCTATGTTGTTCAAGTTGGGTTCCTAAATTTCAAGTTGCATAATTATTTTCTTTTTTTTATTCTACCCCTTCCTGCTGTCTTTACTTTTTAAATCTTTTCCTTCCATCCCTTTCCTCTTACTCTTTTCTTCTCCTTCCTTATGACTTCATTTTACATGATCCCTTCATTTTCTGACTCTTCTTGTTGTTCTTCTTCTTCCTCTTCCTCTCCCTGTATAGCATTTTCTTTCTCCAGTATTGATAGTAGAAGATTCTATTTCAATATGAGAATATAAAGGTAATAAATCTTCCTTTTAGAATCTAACAAAACACATAGTTTTGATATTCTACATTGAAAAATATAAATATTACCATGATTATTATATAAATCACTTATATAAATCACTAACTCTTTTAAAAAGATAAAGATAACTGCAGCTAAATAAACATAGATCCCATTAGTGTTTGCAAAGCTGAATGCTCATTTTACTTGTTATAGAAGGAATATAAGAAGATAATCAAAAGTCCACTTCTTTCTGAAATACCAACTCTTTTATTTGTTTTAAATGCTCTTAAGTTCAATATTTGATTTCAAAGTTATCTTTGAGAAAGAAGCAAGAAAATATGTCCACAGATGTTGTTGCAGTCAGATCACCTTAACTTTTCATGTTGCTATGAAGTTCTCAATATTGAAACATTTTTAAATCCTAAAATTAAAAAAAATACTAAGTGCCTTAGAGAAAAAGAATAGTGTAGCCAATGAATTCTAAAGCTAATAAGAACCCAAGACTATAACGGGCAAGAATTTAATTTTAACAAAGCTTGATAGATGAGTTTCTCTTCCTGAATGAGAGTAAAATATGATTGTTTTACAACTTGCTATTGGACGAGTGACAATTAGATAATCCAGATTTTATCTAGTCTTAGTCTAGTGGAGAATAGGTATACACCATTCAAGACAAAAATTTTTCCTACAATTGGTCAATGGAAGCAGAGAGATGGCTCTCAGAAAGAATAAGCAAATTTAATAAATTATTTCTTAATCTGACTTTATTATAGCAAGCAAAGGGTATAATAGCTTTTTATGTGTATGTACATCTTTTTTGTATAGCATATAATGTATTTTATGAATTCACACTTCTGTTCACCTAGAACACTTAAAACCTTATTCAAATTAATTGTTTTTGTGGATAAGAGGAGCTATCCTAAGCTCTTGGTGATGGATTGTCAATTATTTACTGGCATGAATAAATATTTGATTTTCTTCCTTGAAAACATTATCTAATATGATACCAATGTGGTTGTGAGTGGGACCTTATGACCATGAACTGGGGCATCAGTGATGGTTTAAATGTGTATGATTTTCACACTTTAACTGGGACTGTGAACTAGCAAGTGGCATTTGTAGCATGAGGGCTGGCTTGTTGGGGTTTCTGTCCCGCCCAGTACCCCA
>LOJH01066611.1:0-10320 GCA_001685095.1 Ellobius talpinus | reverse complement strand
TCGGGGTATAAGCTAGCCGTGCGGGAGCCGGGCAGGACAAAAAGCAGGCCTGCCTGCTCCCCTTTCGCTACACAGAGAGAGGTTAGGGAAAGATGAACAAGATGTTCTACTTTAGGGTGAGCCTTCACTATTGTGAACAGAGTATTTTTTGCCTGAATGTGTTCTTTGGTGAAAAGTTTTTGAGACCCAATAAACCTCTCTGCCAATGCAATAATCTGAAACAGACCAAATCAAATGGAATTATGAAAACCCCAGGTTTAATGGATGCCAGCACTCCCAAGTGGCCTTCCAGGCCCTCAGAAAGGAGATGGGAAAGGAAGACCCAGGAAACCATGAGTATGTTCTCTGGGAGGCAGTTTAAATATCCTGTGGAAGTGGTCTTGAGCCTCTCTGTGGAGGGGTCACCATTTGGCGGGCTTTCTAGGAAGTAAAGTCTGAACTGAGGCAAATCCCAGGGGAGGGAACCTGGGATGGAACTTTCTACCCAAACATTCCAGACTCTTTGGGTATAGGGGCCGGCTCAAGTCTGGCTACTTCCTGTAGGCATAGGGTGATGTGGGAGAGGGGAGAGTTGGGAGTTTGTGAGCTCACACTCAGCAGGAGGTGTGGGTAGAGGGACATCCAGTTAACTGCCATCCTGGAGACCTCAGGCATGGGTTCCTTGAGGGAGATGAAAAGGCAGGTGGCTGGGGTAAAGTAGATGTTATTTATTATGTTATTATTATTGGCCCTATGAATGGAGCTACCCAAGAGATGTGTCATTAACTGCCAGAAAGAATGGGACAGAGAAGTGGCCTGATTGTATAGGAAAGGCATGGGTGAACAAGTGAAACAAGAGAACAGATATGCCCTTTAAAAGGAGATTTTAGTTGTTCGGTAGGTGTTCATTTGAGCCAGGGGAGGTGGTACCAATGGTGAAGTCCCATGAGCTGGTACAGGTGCTGGTGTTGTCTGGAAGGCCCTCTGTAAGTTGGTCTTGGCCCAGACAGCAGGAATGACCTGGAAGATATGTTTGAAAATGGGTGGTGTTAAAATAGGCTCTGGAGATTCTTAGTTTTTACTAGATCTGATTTTTGATATAGTAGCAGAACTTTTCCCCAAGAACCTGCATTTATCTGTAAGATAGCTGGAACAGATTCACATATTGGTGTCATAGCAAAAGGCTATGGCTTTAGGTTAAAAGGCATGAACATTTTAGAAGACAATTAGAGGGAATTGGAAACTCTTGATCTCTGAAGACATACCTGAAACCTGTTAATCCTGGACTATGAAACTTGTGAAAGAGTCACACCTGTTTGTATTTTTTACCAGTACCTTCAGTCATAAAATGCCATTAGGCAGATCTGAGAGGAATAAATGAATGAACAGAAGTGACACAGCATTTTTAGCTATGCAGACAATCCCATGTCTCTCCATGGTCTTTGGTGAACACTAGTCTTAGAAGCAATACTTGCTGTTAGCTGCTGAGTCCAGGAAGCCTGAAGACTTTCCTGTGGGGGATGTCTTAGTCTACCTATGGTGGCAGGATGAGATGATTGATCCCCCAGTGTAGTGTCCAGGAAGCTGATGAGGTGGAAGACAGCATTTTGCTGTGTGTGTGGCTTTGCCATACCCAAGTGCAAGCCTCCAGGAGGAAAGTCTTCTGCATCCATGCATCTTCTTGAAGGAGCTATAGGATGCTGCAGGAGGTGGTGTGTCTCTGTCATAAGAAGCTATTTTGTTAAATGCCATACTTTCAGATCTGCACAGGCATTTGAGAGTTAGAGTACCATTACCTGTCAGGTATATCCAAATTAGACATAAAAGTTAAATTTAGAGATATAGTTTACCCAGTCAGTTACAGCTTACCAATGCTATTAGAGGTAAGAAGATTAGATGGAATATTTCAGTAAGTCAAAGAATATTGGGGGCGGAATGTCTCCTTGGTAGGTTCATTGCACATGGGCAGTCTTACCAAAGATGGCACTGAGGTCAAAAATGGCGACTACCCATGTGATTATATTTTTCTAGGGCTGTTTTAATCTGGAGTTACAAGTTTTACAGATTTTAAAACAAGCACACATACACACAGAAACATAAAACAAGCATACTGTGGCTACATTATTTACACATATAAATTAACAGTCAGACAAAGAAAACTTTTTTAGGAACCTGTGTCAGCTGACCAACTTAAAAATCGTAGTTTAGGCTGCAGAAGCCAGGGAAGCACACAGGTGGTCCCATGAAGGACCAGATTTCAGATGCTGTAAGGAAGAACAGAAACATAAGGACAGAACATCTATGCAGTTTTAGAGTGGAAGGCCAAGGAGAGAGTCCCACCACCATGACAAGATTAATGCCAGGAATGCAGACAAACAATAAACAGCTAGAGAAGAGGGGGAGGGAGGTTGGGGAGGAGAGGTGGGAATGGGAACATAGCATCCAGAAACCCTGGACATATAGGGGCTTGATTGTTTTATGTCAGCAACTTGTTTTTGGTGTTAAGGAATGTAAGGTGTCAGATAGCCCCAAGTTAAAAAGATTTTCTGTAAAAAGCAGCCCAAGAGCATTTGAGGATTTGGCTTTGAATTGCAGGTGCCCATCTTGCAAGTCTATGCCAAGACTTGGGCCTCTAGCACAATGTGTCCACTGTGATAGACTTTTGAGTCAAAAACAGAGACGTGTGGGAAATTCCTTGAAAAGATGTCACCTGAAAAAGGAAACCTACAGGAGCAAGGCAGGTCCTTGTCCAGTCAGGTGGGTGCTGGCACAACGTGGGACCTCAACAGGCAGCCCTAAAAATTGCATGAGGCCCTGAGCAATGACTTGGAAATGGGAACTTACCCAAAGTCCCTCTTAGCCTGGCAGAAAGCAGGTGTGGGCGAGAAGGGTGTTTTCCCAACATGTAACCCTGGGACGATGGGAGAAACAGCCCCCTTGGTGGAACCTCCAGATGAAAAGTTCTTTGTAGCTCAATAAACCTCTCCACCAAGCAATAATCCAAATCAGACCAAATCAAATGGAATTAGAAAAAGCCCAAGTTTAATGGATGCCATCATTCCCAGGTGGCTTTCCTGGCCCTCAGAGAAGGGATGGGGAAGGAAGACTGGACAATCATGTGTTTGTTCTCTGGGGAGCAGTTTAAATACCCTGGTGGGACTGGTCTTGAGCCTCTTTGGGGAGGGGTCACCATTTGGTGGGCTTTCTCAGAGGTGCAGTCTGGACTGAGGCAACTCCCAGAGGAGGGGACCTTGGATGGAACTTTCCACCTAACTAGTTAGCATCTGACTCTTTTAGCAAAGGATAAGATGCACTCTTTGATCCACACCAAGGTTTCATTTCTCTAACCAGTTTGCTTATGAGGTCACATAAGACTTCTTTAATAAGCTCCCTACACTTAGAGAATAGAGTGTTTTCTTCTATTTGACTTCTTATACAATCCTTCCTCATCATGCATAAGCTACCATTTTCCTGGTTGTCACCTATATTCTTCCCAAAATATCCACACCAGAGTCCCATTACTTCACACAGGTTTCAAATGTTATTGGAGCCCTTAAGCACTATGTGCTCTTTATCTGGTTGTCTCTTTAGTTTCTCTTGGTTTTGTATCATCATATAGAAGACCTGGGATCAAAAAGACAAAACTTGCAAGTTTTAGACAGTGTTTATAACCACGGCTTTAGATTTTGTCCCTAAGGTAAGCCATGTCCTTGAGGCTTGAGGGACTAAATAGGTCTTGGTCATGAAAGGGTTTATTTAAGACATCCCAGATTTTACATTATTCTGGTAAAAAGAATATAGACAAATACACTTGATTTTATATCTGAACATTTTATTTGTTTGTTTTTACAGTTTTGGACTTAAATTCAGGATGTTGTGGTTTGAATGTGAAATGTCTAACAAAATCAAGAAGGGGGAAAGGATAACATCTGGCCATCATCCCACTTGAAAACTATTCTTAAGATGTTTCCAAAAATGTGCTGTGAAAAAAATAATTCTTTTCAACAATATTTAAGAGCCATCCTCTTTAGTTTCATTTGTCATTCATTCAGTGTCTTGGGGTTATTTTCTGTTCCAGGACTACACATGAGTTTAAAACCAAGAGATATCCACCTTCTTTTATATATTCTAGAGAAGGAGACATGCATTTTAAAACACTTATTCCCCAAATATAAAGCATTTATGACAATTATGGGTTTCCACAAGATAACATGAAAGAGTATGTAGAAGTACGTATTTGCATGTAGGAGTATGTATTTGCAATTTCCCAATGGAAGAAGATGGCAGAGCAGAGTCTTATGGGATAAAAAGTTATACCGGTGAAAGGGTCTGAAAATTTCTTTCTGAAGCAGTAAGCATATAACCAAAGTTGTAAGAAAGAAACAGTGAGGATTTACTTGTGTATGAATGCCTTGGTGTAAAATATTAAATGATACCAGACAGTACAATGTGAATAAAATCAATGGTACTGAATAGAATAGATGATGATACTGGGGACTTGTTGTGGAAGGTCTTCCAAATCAAATAAAGGAGCTGGTGATGCAGCTCAGGTAGAGACATGCTAGAATGTGCACAGCTGTGTGTGTTAGTTACTTTTCTCTTTGCTACAAAGAAACACCCACCAACCAAGAGACATTTTAAGAGGAGATAGTTTATTGTGGATGATAGTTCCAGAGAACTACAGTCTATCATGGAAGAGACAACATGACATCAGAAAAAAGAGTATGGCTGGTCTTATTATCTACAGTTAGGAAAACAGATTGAACAAGAAATGTTACAAAAGTTTACAAACAAGAAAAGGTTAGAAAATCTCAAGACTCACTGCAGAGGTTCACTTCCTCTAATAAGGCTCCACTTCCTAAAAGTCCTACAACTTCCCTGAGACATTAGCTGAGAAAAGAACATCCAAATACTTGGACCCATGGAAAACATTTCACATTTACATCACAACACCAGGGTCTGGCTGAGTCCTAGGACTGCAAAACAAATGGATAAAAGTTAAGAAGCAAAATAAGAGTAATTCGGATCCATTGAGAGGTTGTAAGCACCAGGGCACCCTGGCGGATTTGTCAGATAAGGGTACCTACAAGAAGTGACTTATATTAAGACTACACCTATTTCTTCTTTCTTCTATGAGTTTTAAAAGCCATAGTGCCCTAGAATTAATATAACCTATGGCTAGTTCCCAAATCGCTATGGTAGTTCTCCCTCCTCGTAGGGGAAGAACAAGAACAGCTGGTCACCATCCTACTTGAAAACTATTCTTGATATGTTTCCCAAAATATGCTCTATGTCTCATTCAAATTGAATTTATTCTTGTTTTCACAAGCAGCGCCCTAGTTAGTTGTTCTTTCAGAGGTGGTTTGATAGAGGCATTATAGTTTCAGGAACTTCAAAAGCTGTGCATGGTGCGATGCAGGGAATCATTTTCCCTTAGGAACCGAATGCAATCAGTACTTACACTAATCAGCTAGAGCTATTTCCACCATTGTTTCCTTATGTTTCTAAACATCCATTCAATTCTGCCAATTTCATGAGGAACTTCATCAAAGTCCTTATAGGAAAAATTTCTAGGGAGGCAAACTACAAAAGTATACCCATTTTATAGATGAAGAAAAGAACAAATAACGTCATTGGGGATTGTAGAGTGGAGAGGAGAATGGATGGTGAAGCTGGGAACTAAAGTCTTTATCTCATTAGAATGTTTGCCAACTAAGTGCTAAGTTTGTTTACACACTAAATAGATAAAGATATTTTTGTCCTATGGATATTTATTTATTACATATATATTTTGTGCCAGAAACTGCTGCAATCATAAATAAACTATACAGAACTATCCCCAGAGAGTATATACTCTAGCAAAAGAAATAAACAAGAAATAGATAAACAAATAAACACATAAAATAGTATCAGACATATGTGTACAATGATGTTCACAAAGCTCAGTGATAGGATATTAGATTGGATGATACGATGTTAAGTAGAAGGTTAAGAGGTTGCCTCCCTGAAGTCATTACTGTCAAGCAGAAAGCTGAATGGAGACAAAGGATGGGCAGTGTATATGCTCCATAGAAAACATCACAAGTGAGCAAACTCTAAATGTGCTTTGAAATCAGGAAGAGGGTGGTGAAGAGATCAAACTAAGAAGGGTCCAGAAAGGCAGAGGGGAAGGAGGTGTATTTTGATTCACAGCCTTAGGGGATTCAGGCCATCATGCTGCAGACCTAGTGGCTGAAGCATCTCCATTGGTAGTGGCAAGAGCTCGTGGTGCAGCTTCTTCTTATCTTGTTTGATCATGAAAACTGAGAGCTTATGCTGGAAACAACACCTCTAGACTCAGTCCCGGTGAGGGTGAGTCATGTCTGTTAGAGAGAGCAGCCCCAGAGCTTGCACAATGACCTGGTGTAGTGCTATTAGCTGGAGACCAGTGATGTAAGCACATGGCCTGCGTGGAACCTTTCACACTCAAATCTTTAAAGAATATAACACTGAAGTAAGTACTTATAAGGATACTTTGTATACAATGACCATGCAGGTCTGTCAGTGCCTCAGATTTTTATCTCATTAACAAAAATAATATTTGCAATGTTACATTGAATAAGGCAGACAATGCTGAAGCTGTGAAGGATTCCTTATACATAATATAGAGTTGGTAGATGTTATTAGTATCTCACTAAGAGAGGAAAAGTGGTAGACAGAATAGAAGAAGAAATGAGAAAGAAAGACAAAAAATGTCTATCTGATGCCAAAGGTATCAGGAAAGGACACAGCTAATAAATGTGCCCCACTTCTGCGGACGGTGATGGTGATGTGAAGAAAGAACACTTCTGCAGGTTGTCAACACGGACAGACTTCAGAGTCACAGGTCAGATGACAGGCCAGAGGCAAGATGCATCCTCCTTTATCATCCTAAACTGCCAAATCTTCTATCTCCTATGCTAAAAGATCTTCATTTGCTCCAACAACAATTCTACTTTTCAATAATATGCTCGGAAGAGAGGACACAGGCCTCTGGGAATCATGTCAGTACTTGGTGACATTTGTTAAAATTAGCTGATGGGAAGCCTTCTTTTTCCCAAGAGAAACAGAAGGAGGCTCACATCCACATTGTTCTCTCCCTCTTCTCCCCTCCCTTATCCTTTTCCTTGGATGAAAATAAAATGTGACTTTTCTCCTTAGTAATTGATGTTCTGTCTCATTCCCTGAAGCAGTGTAGGCTTAGCAAAAAAAGACAGTGTCTCATCTTCCTTGTTCTTGGCTCTAATAAAATAGATCCTGGTTGACATCTTTTCAAAATTGAACAGTGAGCAAGAGGACCTAGTTAGTATACTTCCAACTTGCCTAATGACCTCAAGGACTGATGGTTTATTTACAGAGGAAAAATGGGGAAGCGTGATTTGGATAAGAGAGAAGACAGAATGTAATGTTAATCATTTGCTCAATGGCTTGTATACTGACCTATCTTGTCACCTATCCATTTTTCTATTAGTTTAATAACTCACCCACATTCATGCACTCATTTATGCAATTTTTATGTTCTTTTATTACAAGCAACTTATATCTGGATGTTTTAAGGAAGGAAAATACGAGATGTGTGTGAGCTCATATCTCCAGGAGCTAAACTGTTCTTATAAGTGGAGTTTTGTTCTGCCAATATTCATGTGTTAAAGTGTCAGCCCTTACAACTTGAGAATGCAACACTGCTTTGTCATCATAACATGACCTCCATTAATGTAAAGCAAACTAACTTAAAGTCAGAGAGTCTTGACTGAGGTCAGGCCTCTCAGGCCAATGATATATTTTAGAATTTGTAAACTGAGGTCAGGCTTAAGCAAGATCAAGGGACTTGATACCCGTCATCTAATGTGACTAGTTCCTTTGTAATGATGAAATTTGAATACAGAGACAGACATAGGGAGAATATAATGTGAACAGACAGGAGAAAAAGGAGCCATCAAGAATCCAAAGAGAGATGCCAAAACAGATCTTCAGTCAGGCTACAGAAGAAACAAATTAGGTTACCACCTTAAATTTAGATTTCTTACTCACAAACTGTGAAGAGATAAATTTTTGTAAAAGCCACTTAATTAGTGGCACTTTGTAATGGCAGCCTTAGCAAAATACTGCAATAACAGATATAAGAATTATTGAAAATGGGCTGGGGAGATAGATGGCTCTGCAGGTAAGAGCCCCTACAGCACAGACATGAGGACCTTAGCTAAAAAACACAAGAACCCATTTTAAACATGCTTGGCATGAGCACATGGGCCTGTACTCCTGTCTCAGTTGGGGATGTGGAGACAGCAGCATCTCTGGGGCTTACCTGGCCTCTGAAATAGCTTGAGGTTCCATGAGAGACTCTTCCTCAAGGGGATAAGGTGAAGCAATGGAGTGAGGTTGTCAGTGTTCTCTTTTAGCCTCTCTGTGTGAGCATATACAAACACCTTTACACACACACAACACAGACACACACACATACACACACACTTACACCATAAGCATATCTAACCCCCACAAAAATAAGGGTTTATTAAAAACAAGCCAAAATAATTAAGAAACACTGAACAGTTATAAAGATCTCAGCAGGTAGATTTCCATGCTCCTTCTTATACATCCAGCTATGAAAAGACTCCACTTAACTGATCTCTCAAATTTCAAATGTCTTCATTTCAAAAAACGTTTTCAAATTTTTAAATTATGCACAACTAGATATGTCTGTATGTGGTTAGTACACATAAGTGCAGTGCTCATGGAGGCCTGAAGAAAGCATTAGATTTCCCCAAAGCTGGAGTTGCAGGCAATAGTGTCCCATCAAACTTGGGTGGTGAGAACCTCCTGTAGCTAGAGGTACAAATCGTTATGATCCCTCCAATATGGGTGCTGGGGATCAAATTCTGGTCTTCTGCAAGGGAAGTACTCTTAACCCCTGAACCTCTATCCCTTTACCTTTTTCTGAATTAACCTCTCCCAGCAGGAATGAGGTAGCATGTAGATAGTCAATGATTTAGCCTCTTTAAAAGTCTGAAAGCAACTCGTGAGATTTATTACACATACACTGAGCAATTTCTTTTGTCCCTGATTTGACCCAAGACTATAGGAAAACTTCCCCTCAAGTAAATTTTTCTTTACCAGATGAAGGAAATAAATCACGTATGCACCTAACCAGTTAGAAGGGCAGATACATGCTGGGTAGTGGTGGCACACACCTTTAATCCCAGCACTTGGGAGGCAGAGGCANGAGGCAGAGGCAGGCAAATCTCTGTGAGTTCAAGGCCAGCCTGGTCTATAAGAGTTACTTTCAGGACAGGCTTCAAAGCAACAGAGAAACCCTGCTTCAAAAATCCAAAAAAAAAGAAAAAAAAAAGAAAAAGAAAAGAAAGGAAACAGGCAAACACATGTTCTAAATTACTGGCAGAGGAAGAGGCAATCATGGATGACTTTTGTAGGAGTTCAAGGCAAAGCTTTCTGAACAGGTGATATCAAATATAAACCATGATGTGTGGGTAAAGTATAAACCTGGCAGTATAAAAGGAGAAAGTGTTACCTAGGCAGGGAAACAAGAAAGGATCATCCATGATGGCAAGCAGACAAGCAGAGGATTCTACCTTGCAAGGGGTTAGTACATGAAATAATGACAGATTCATTTAGAGACAATCCTAACAAGTCACCAAAGATTAAGTCCTTTGGTTTAGGCCTTGAACTTCATACAACTGAAAGTGAGAAATATAAATATGATCTTACGAGAGCATCAGCATGATTTGACTCTGAATTCGGAAGTACAGTGATGGATGGCATAGACCAATGACATCAAAGGTGAGTCAGCAAGTCACCAAATAAGTCAGCAAGAATAAAAGAGTCCTCTAGAAAGTGTTCTACACACTTAGCCGACATATTTCTGTGCCCATCACTGGCTTTACTGAAACTTCTTTTGGGAAGTCCTACCCTACTCTCTACTTCCAAAGCTTCTGATTCAACCTTCTTAATGAAGCATTTCTTATTTCCTCAATTGGCAAAAATATCACTACCCTCTAATTCATGTTATTGCTTTAATTGCTCTGCTCTTTCAAGAGTCTGGAGGAATTTCGTTCAAGGGTGTATTCATGAAGCAACTTGAAAAGACCTACTGTTTGTCAGGCATTGTAATGGGTACTGGGGCTCCACCTAACAACTTCTCTTTTTTATATAAAAAAGCATTGTTTTGGAGCATACCCTTGTGGTGAGTCTTGTGATTGTAGCTACTCCTGAATCTGAGGCAGAGGGATTACAATCTCAGTGTCTGCCTGAACTGAAAAATGAATTCAAGGCCAAATGAAAGTAAAAGACATAAAATGGGCCGGTGAG
>LOJH01066609.1:0-10320 GCA_001685095.1 Ellobius talpinus | reverse complement strand
AAATCAAAACAAGCCAAATTAAGAAATATCTAGGTTTAATGGGATTCCTGCACTTTTGGGTGGCCCCCGAGTGGGAACTGGGAAGCCGCTAATGCAACCTCTGACGGGGAAGAGGAAATGGACCACGTGATCCTCTTTTGGGAGTTCACTTAAATACTCTGTGGGAGTGGTCATGACCCCCCCAGGGAGGGGTCAGGACTTGGCATGCTGGGATTTGGAATCCAGACCAATACAACTCTCAGGCCTGGGGGCTGGGGTCTGCATTCCCAACTTAACAGACACTGTATATTCTTGATGCCTAAAAATTTTTGCCAGCATGGGAACAAGTGAACAACCCCCCCCATATGCTCATCTTTCTGGATACTGTGCTCCCGCTCCCTCTCCCCCTCCCTGCTTCTCTTGCTGTTTGCTGTCCTTATGCATTCCTGGCATGTGATCTGGTCGTGCTGGGATTCTCCCTGCAATGGATCCGTTCCCCCGTCCTCCCACTCTGAGCTGCATAGGTGTCCCATCCTTAGGTTTTAGGTTTCTGTTCTCCCTTACAGCATCTGCTGATCTGGCCCTCAGTGGGATCACCTATGTGCTCGCCTGGCTCCTGCAGCCTACTCCAGGATTTTTAAGTTGGTCAGCTGACACAGGTTCCTGGAAAAAGTTTTCTTCACCTGTCTATTAATATATATGTGTTAATAATGGGGCCACAGTATGCTTGTTATATGTTTGTGTGTGTATGTGTGCTTATTTTAAAAATCTGTAGAACTTATAACTCAGATTATGACAGCTGTGGAAAAATGCAAATGTGGATAGCTGCCATTTTTGGTTGAGATCAAAACAGAAACCTCAGTGCCATCTTTGGTAAATATACCCATGTGTTCTACCTACCAAGGAAACATTCTGCCTCCAATATACTTTGGCTTACTGAAATATTTCTTCTAATCTTCTTGCCTCTGCTGACATTGGTAAGCTGTAACTGACTGGACAAACTATATGTCTAAATTTAACTTATGTCTAATTTACATATACCTGACAGGTAATCATGCCCTGACTCTCAAGTGCCTTTACAGATCTAAGAGTATGGCATTTAACAAAAGAGATTCTTATGAAGGAGAGACATGAAAGCCCCTGCGGCATCCTATAACTCCTCCAAGAAGATGCGTGTTTGAACTTCCTCCTGGAGGCTTGACTCTGGATATGGCAAAACTACTCACACAGGAAAAAAAACTGCCTTCCACCTCATCAGCTTCCTGGATACTACACCAAGGGATCAATCATTTCATCCTGCCAAGACACATAGACCGAACTCTGCACCCACAGGAAAAATTTTCAGGCCTCCTGGGCTCATCAGCTAAAGCCAAGTTATGCTTCTAAGACTGGTGTTCACAGAAGACTACGGAGAGACTTGGGTTTGCCTGGGTAGCTAAAAAAAACTGTCTCACATCTGCTTATTTACTTATCCCTCTCAGTTCTGCCTGATGGCATTTGATGACTTAAGGTACTGGTAGCTCATTACTTCATTTGTTAAGTTTCCGGCTAAAAATACAGACAGGTGTGCATCTTTCACAGGATTCATAGTCCAGAATTAACAGGTTTCAGGTGAATATTCAGAGGTTCAGAGTTTCCAGTTTCCTTTAATTGACTTCTAAAATGTTCATGCCTTTTAACCTAAGGCCTTTTGCTATGACACCAAGATGTAAATCTGTTCCAGCTGTCTCACAGATACCTGCAGGTTCCTGGGAAAAGTTCTATAGCTATATCAAGAAATCTGGTCTGGTGAAAACAGTCTCCAGAGTCTATTTTGACCCCACTCATTTTCAAGCATATTCAGATTACTCCTCCTGCCTGGGCCAAGACCAACCTGCAGAGGGTTCTCCAGATAATGCCAGCACCTGCACCAGGTCACCAGCTCCTGGGACTTCACCATTGGTACCACCTCTCCAGACTCAAATGGGCACTTACCCAGCAACTGAAATCTGGTTTTAAAGGGCACATCTGTTCTCATCTCACTCATTCACCCTTGCCTCTCCTATGCAACCAGGGCACTTCTCCATCCTATTCTTTCTGGCAGTTAATCACCCTTCCCATGACTAGCCCCATGCACAGGGCCAATAATAACAATATTTTTTTTCTCCTACTAACCTGCCTTCTCATCTTCCTCAAGAAACAAATGTCTGAGGTCTCCAGGATGGCAGTTAACCAGATGTATCTCCAGCCACACCTCTCACTGAGCATGAGCCCACCAACTCCCAACTCTCCCCTCCCCCATGTCGCCCCATGCCCACAGGAAGTAACCAGACTTGAGCCGGCCCCCATATACCCAGAGTCTGGGATGTTTGGGTAGAAGCATCACCACAGCCTCTGGCATCCATATATCCAAAGAGTCTGGAATGTTTGGGTAGAAGTTCTACCCCAAGGCCCTCCCCTGGGAGTTGCCTCAGTCCAGACTTCACCCTCGAGAAAGGCCACCAAATGATGACCCTTCCCCAGAGATACTCAAGACCACCCCCAAAGGGTATTTAAACTGCCCCCCAACAAACACGTGGTTTTCCAGTCTTTTTTCCCTGGCTCCTCTCTGGGGGACTGGAAAGCCATCAGGGAGCATTGGTATCCACTAAACCTGGCTTTTTCTAACTCACTTTGATTTAGTCTGATTCAGATTATTGAGTTGGTGGAGAGGCTTATTAGGGTACAGGAACTTTTCAGACCCCCCAGTGGTCAATGTTGCCAGCCTTGGTCAGTATGGGCCAGCTTTAATCAAAGATGGAAGCAAAGCTGTACTTTTACATTCTAAAGGCTGGTGAGGCCATTTAACTTATTCTAACCTTCCCAGAACTGCAAGCACAGAAAGCAATTTTTCAGCTTCAAATGTTTTCCTTTCTGCTCACGGGGTTGGGTAAAATGTCAACCTTCTGTTCTTTCCTTGTGTTTTTGTTTAATGTACTCAGGGAACATTTGGTGCCTGCAGAACCTAAAGCATTTGCAAGAGCTGGGAGAGGATCACAAATTAGCTTCAAATAAGGACAAATGCCCACTCAGCATGGAGAGGCACTCTAATCCTGGGGCTCCCTGGTTGCCTTTTGTCCATGTTTTCAGCTTGGCAGGCTGCCTGGGGTCGAGGGCTTCCAGGAAGCTGTGTTCATTTTTGTTTTCAGCTTAACAGCACACGAGCTAATTGTGAAGAAAGAAAGAGAGAGAGAGAGAGAGAGAGAGAGAGAGAGAGAGAGAAAGAANAAAGAAAGAAAGAAAGAAAGAAAGAAAGAAAGAAAGAAAGAAAGAAAGGAGTTCAGAGGGTCATGGGGAGACCACACTGAAAGGAATTGGCAATAGAGTTAATAAGGAATAAGAGAAAAAAAACAAAGGATGTTGTGAATGGCATGATTAAATACAAAAAGCACTGAATTCCAATACCACACGACCTTAGCAGGTCCTTCGGCTTCTGCAGAGAACAGGATTCTCCAGCCTGCTGCTCTGACTTGAATTTTATGCTGTGTTGATCCCTAAGAAAAAGATGCTTCTTTACTTAGAACCATAATGGCTTCCAGCCTGCACGACAGTTCTGACTAACGGGCAGCACTGCCTGGAAAACCATATAGAGCTGCTTTAAGGCCCAGCTTGGGTGCAGCAGCCAAAAGCCCTAAGAGCAGAATGAAGTCTGCTGTGGCCCTGCGATGGTGTAGCCCTGCCTTGAATGCGATCTCTGTCTCTGTGGTTTGTGATGACTCTGAGCACAGTACCTCTTACTGCAGGCTCTTAACTCTTCCTGACCAGAGCTTGCTTCCATCTTTTCTTTCTTTTGGAAGGTTTTGGGGGCTTCTGTTAGCCAGGGTCATGCCTATTTAAAAAACCTCTCCACTAGTTGGTTTTCCGAGATTCTTGTCTCCCTACCCTTGTAGCTGATTCTTTGGACAGGCCCTAGGCTAAAAAGACCCCTCTGCTGCCCAGGGATCAGATAGCTAGGCTGTAAGCAACAGTCATGTGACATAGAACCTCCCTCTACCTCTAAAATGCGTAAGAAGGGATCCCCACTTTTCTGTGTGGGCATTACTACCTCTCCAATAAACTGTAAGCCCGCCAAAAGATAACCCATCTTACTGTCACCTTTGAAACCCTGAACCTGAAAATATGTAGCCTTGGGTAATTAATGCATTCAGAAATTGTGTGTATTCTACAGTCAACTTCATACAGACTTCTTAGCCTCAAACATCCAACTCCTTAAGGAATGCCGGGGTTTTACCGTTCTCCGGCCGAGTGACATGATTTGTATTGGGCCACAGAGCTAGGCTGATCTCAGAGTTGGGGTCAGAGTTGAGGTAGCACTAGGCTTCTATAATGGGACCAGGGCGTGGACAGCCCATCGACCAGGATGTTCAGGCTTAGGGCAGAAAATCCCATTGTCCTGTTCGAGTCTGTAACCTCGGCCCTCTTCAGGATGAAGCTGACACCAGACAAGTCCTCTGTGGTAAGTGAGATGCCACCAGGCAGGCCCTCCGCTGCCGAGAGCAACAGAGCCATGGTCCTGCTCTGGAAGAAAGGTGTGGTGAAATTGGGTGGTGTGCTTAGCTCAGCTCCGTTTCCAGCAGAATGAGAAATGAAGACCAGAAAGTGAAAGTCAGCAGGATGGGAAAGAGAAAGAAGTTCATCTGGGAGCTGGTGTTCGTTTTCCCTTGAGGTGGCAGAATTAGTTCCTCTTCCCCTTGCTGGGGGGAACCGAGCACCTACCACCGCATGGCCTGGGGGAAGTGGATCTTGTGATGCTGGGCAAGTGGGTTAGAGAACAGTCTTTCACAGGGTGGAAAAGGCAAGCCAGCAGCTGCCTCTGATCTTCCCTGAGTGGGTAATGTAGCCACTGTGCTCAGACACAGACAAAGTGGAGTGATTCTCAGCAGTGGGAAGAGGGCACAGAGTTCTAAGGCAAATGTCAGTGCTGTGCCCTTGCCAAGCTTAACGATTAACCCTGAGCGCCCTCCTGTTTTAACAGCCTCTATCATCACTTTCATTTCTGCTTATTCACACCAGCTACATTGCTTGTGTGACCCAGGACTGTTACGGTGTGAGAAATGTCCCCCGTAGGCTCATGCATTTGAACAGTTGGTCTCCGGTTGGTGACATGGTTTGGGCTTACCATAAGTAAGCCCTATTCCCCGAACTTGCCTTCTGTCAGGGTATTTGGTCACAGCAACAGAAAAGTAACTAATAAAAGGTCTAAGCTCCAACCTCTGCCACCTCAGTTAGCCAGAAGCCATGTTGGTGCCCTAGCTGATCTCAGTGATAGTCTCTTTAACCTCTATATCATTTGTATAATACAAGCAGTCTTTGGGATCCCTAGAGAATTAGTTGCACTCCCATCACATTGCAGAGATATTAAAAGCCTCAGGTATTAAAGCCCCTTATCTAAAATGATGTATGATAGTATTTTCATATCACCTCGACCCATCTGTCCATATGATTTAATTTGTCTCTAGATTATTAATGATACCTGATATGAGGTAAATGCTATGTGAATAGTTTTATGGGTTTTTAGGGAACTAATATCAAGGAAATATATTACATGTTCAACAGATGCAATTCTTGTTTTCCAAACAATTTCCCATCTGCACTTGTCTAAGTCGGCAAGCATGGAGCTCCTGGACATGGAAGGACACGTGGAGTTCCTGTCCTCATATTCCGCACATATCAGCTGGATGTCGGTTTGTGTGTGACACAACGAACTACAATCAAGCCCAGTGTCTAGACAGGCATTCTGTTAACACCAATGGCAGGTAGGTGGACTCAGTTACCGTCCGTTCCCTCCCAACGCTTACTTTCTTTGATACATTGCAAAAAGAGTACAAAACAAGAATAAAAAGTAGTAGTAAAGCCTGAGCTGAGAAGGGAGCTGGAATTTCAAATGAGTAGGAAAAGGAGTAAGAAACCTGCAGTATTCGGAAGGCTTTCCATTTCCTTCATAATATTACAAGGCAGTTGAGGCTTGTTGCTAGCTGTAGCCAGTTCTATCCTGCTGCCTGCTCTGAAAAGACTACACACCACTAATTCAGATATATAGTAAGTTCAAGATATGGCTGTTTGGAAAGAGAACACATAAAATAAAGATAACAGTACTTAAGAACAACAGGCTTGGGCTGAGAAAACGAGATTGGCTAGAAGAGAAAATCAAGAACTGATGGTATAAGATTAAAATAGAGACATCAAAATGGAAATTTAAGAAATATATTAGTCCCCAGGTGGCTTAATTGACCTTTCATTTTTAAGTGGTGTATTTATTTAATTTTATTTGTATGATTGTTTTGTCTGAATGTGTGTATGTATACCACTGTATGTGCCTGGTGTCCACAGAAGCCAGAAGAGAACATCCAACCTCCCGGAATGGAGTTACAGATGATTGGGAGCTGCCATGTGGATGCTGAGGGGTGTATGTGTGGAACCCATTAGTTTAACTTTTCAGAGTGTTTATTCAGTGTCTAGTTGTTATCTGTCTGCAAAGCTGTCTTATGAGTCTAGACAGTGTTTTGGGAAGTTAATCTTACCTGGTTATTTAGGTTTTAGGGGAATTAACCTTTCCATTAAATGTGAAAACACTGTCCAGGCTTTTGTTTCGTAGGATCGAAAGCACAGATTCACAAGTGCCTGCACCTCTGTCTTTCCGTTCACTCTGTGGATTCCTATTACACAGCATCACTGGACCGCAGGAAGAAGGCATTATGAAGTAGAGGGACATCCCTGCTGTGGAACAATCTTTTTCACAGCCAATGCTATCTCAATGTTTGTATTTGCCAAGAGAATATTGATTTCCGAAGTCCTCCCTCTCATCTTTAAGATTGGAGTTCCTCATTAGGCCACGGGGTGGCAGATTAATAGCAGGGGAAAAAAAACCTGAGCTCAAGAGTAGTAGAGAACCGGCTTCCACTGAAGGAAAATAGAGGCGTGAACAAAGAATGTTCTGCCTCCACGCTTTGTATGTGGTCCCTTCCATGATCAAAAGTTACATTTGCTAAATAAACTCACATCCTTTTAATCATATTATCCTTTGAAGCATGAGGGAGACCCCTGTCCAAACTGGTTAATAATGTTTCTGAGCACACAGTTGGCTTGTGTCTCCGCTGATGAATGCCTATCCTATTGCTCTGGGTTCAACACCCACCAGAAAAGTCAAGCTTTTGATCACTGTCAGTCAACTGAACAATCACCACTGGGGGATTTCCTTTTCACACATATGTGCACTGTCACAGTTGAGTCAAGGCCCATCTTGGGAACCTGACATCCTTTGGGATTCCTGAGACAAGTCCAACTGTTCCACACTGTCCTCTGGGTGTCCAGCCTTGCCCCTCCCCTTCTGCTGATGTCACTGCCACCTCTTTAGATGTCAGAACTGACCATGACTTTCTGCTTAAAAGCCCACATCATGAGCTGTGAGTTGAAAAGTAGGTTCCAGAATGTGGCACACAGGGACCTTTCCTGCTTGACTGACAACCTGTACATATACAGACAGACACTCATTAGTTCAACAGCACTGACATTACTTGGTATCAAACATACCTCCTTTTCCATCTGTCTGGGTTTTTTTTGTATCATTCCCTCTATCTGGACTGCTCATCCACATCTCTGCCTGGCAAGCACCCAGTCCATGTAATGCCTTGCTCAACACTCTCAGGTAGACAACACCCTGCCTAGCTGACTCTCATATTCTATGCTAAACTTTCTGGCATGGGACCCATCCCTTCTCTGTACAAATAATAGATGTCCACATGTCTGGTTTTTTTTTTCACTAAATGTAAGCTCTTTCACAAAACATTCAAGCGTGGGATTTCTTTGGAGAAGCAATGTAGCCCCACCAGAGACAGACACTGGATGGAACCTTGCTGGTAAGCCACAGCCATGTGGCAATACACAGATTCATGGAGATGGGTTAGTTTAGGATATAAGGGCTAACTAAAAATATGCTATTGGCCAAACAATATTACAAATAATATAGTTTCTGAGTGATTATTTCATTGTCTGGGCAGCCTGGAAGGAACAAACAGCCCCCCCAACATTCAAGGACTGGGGTGAGTGTTGGGAAGAATGTTATTTTCCTGATAAATATCCAGAAAAGATAATGGAGGTACACATGTTGGCACCCACAAGGTTAGAAGGTCTTGACTGGGAAAGATGGTGTCAGGTGGAAAAAGCCTTGGCTAGTATTGATCCCTTCCTCACCAAGGACCTAGGGCCAGGAGAAGAAGCAGAATGGCTTCCTGGCACTCAGAGGGAACCCCAGTGTGGGAACAGGGAAAGCCTTAGTGACCAGCACTTTGTACTTCACACAATGAAGAATAATAGGGGACACGCTGTTCCAAAAATTGATCCCTTCCAACACTCTCCTGCTTTCTCCTGCACCCTGTCTCTACTTGCCAAGACATAGTAGATAGATAAACCCCAGCATCTCATATTTCAGTAAGCCGGGACTCTTACCTTGAGGGTAGCATAAACAGAACACCTATTACTGCTATCGCTTGAGCCAATTGTAGAAATATTCTGTGATGTCTGGAGACAAAATCTGGAAAATCATATTGAACGATGATAAAATATCATTAAAAATTGAAAGACCTCTCCTGGGTTCCCTTTATACTTCCTTTGTTGGTTATTAGTGGGGATATGTTAATTCCATGCCCACCACTACAATCTGAATGGAGCAAATATCAGGAAGTAAATATCTAGCAAACTTTACATGTATTCAATAGACTTATGATCTCATTGTGAATTATTTACTTCTGTATTTTTTCATTTTTAACACCATTAAAATAATCCTAAGAATGGTGTCTTGGAGTTTCTATTTTCTGTGACAAAAATCTATGTTCAAAGTGTTATGGGGAGCCCACCCAGCCACTCAGATCTTCAAATCTGTTCAGCTTTGTTGTCTACCACACACTTCTTTCTCTTGAGTTGGTTCCACTCCCTGTTAGCAGCTCACAACAGGTATCACAAGACTGTGCCAGCTCTGACATCTTTGAGTTCTCCGAGGCAATCCAAGCCTCAGCTTCACCACTTCACATAATGGCCTCTCTACTGGACCTCCATTCAGGGACACCCCTGATATATGCCTGGCCTTAGCAGCGTTATTCCTTAACTCCTTTCTTCTCCCCTTAACTCTAAAGCCAAAGGACCACATGGCTAAAGCAGTCAAGTTCTGCTGCTTATTGGGGCTGGAACGTGGCTCCCTCATTCAATTACATCTTTACCACTTTCTGTCCTTCACCGACTTAAGCGTGGCTGTCCTCATGCTTGATCCTGTAGGCCAGGCTGGCCTCAGACTCAGAGATCTGCCAGCCTCTGTCTTCCCAGTGCTGAAATTAAAAGTGTGAAACACCACACCTGGCTCCAAGATTTTCTTCAGTTCCTTCTCACAAGTTGGAAACTTAGCTGTGTAGGATCTTTCCCTGAGGTCACCACTCCCTTTATCCCAGCTCTTAATCCATTTGTGTCCTTGAACACAGGATTTAGCTCCATTCCACTTCTTGGTGCTCTCTTTCTCCTCAAATATTTTTCCTTGTTCAACTTGCTCCTTTTCATGATGTATCTTCATTAGAGCAACCACTATTAGCCACACGATAGAGTTTTTACTAGGCTGTTTCAGATTCCTTCTGCCAATGGAATTAATCCAAAACTCTTCACTTTTTCCCCAGGCAGACTCTTCAGACAAAGGCAAAGGCAGCCACTTCCTTCACCAAAATATCACAAGAATGATTTCTAGGCAGCATACTGAAATTCTTCTCTGAAAGCTCTTGAGCCAGCTCCTGACATTTCAAAATTCATTGTCTTCCTTGTTCCTCCTCCTATGTCCCATTAAGCATTACTTAAAGTATTCCATTGCTTTCCAAACCCAAAGCACCAAAGTTCATATTACTCCAAACAAAAGCATTACTAGGCCTATCACAGCAATACCCCAGTCCGTAGTACCAACTTCTGTCTTAGGGTTTTATTGCTGTGAAGAGACACCATAACCACAGAAATTCTTATAAAGAAAACATTTAACTGAGGGAGGCTTGCTTACAGTTTCAGAGGTTCAGCCCATTATCATCATGAAGGGAGCATGGCAGCATTCAAGGTAGACGTGGTACTGGAACTGAGAGCACTTCATCTTGACCAGAAGGCAGCAGGAAGTTGACTGTCACACTGAGGGAAGCTTGAGCAAAAGAGACCTCAAAGCCTGCCCCCACAGTAACACACTTCCTCCAACAAGTCCACAACTCCTAATAATGCCACTCTCTTTGGGGGCCATTTTCTTTTAAACCACTGCAAAGGTCAAGTCATTGTCAGATCCCCAACCTAGGAGCAGTCCAAATTTAAAAA
>LOJH01066608.1:0-10320 GCA_001685095.1 Ellobius talpinus | reverse complement strand
TCCTTCCTTCCTTCCTTTCTTTGACAGGGTCTCTATGTAGCCCTTGCTATCCCAGAACTTGCTATGTAGACCAGGCTGGCCTTGAACTCACAGAGATCCTCTTGCTTCTGTCTCCTGAGTGCTGGGTTTAAAGGCATGCACCACCATGCCTGACTAACAAAAATGCTTCTTAAATTCCTCTCCCACATCTTTGTCCTAATATAATATTTTTTTCTCCAAATGTATTTAGATCCTTCAGAAGATTGTTGTACCTCAAATGCTACTTGGAATGTAAGAAGATAGGCTCTAGGTACCCAGGGATAGGGCTTTGTGCTGGGAACAAGATGTGGGTGGGGATGGGTGGGGTAGGTAGAGAAGGGTGGGATGGGTGGAGTAGAGATTGACTTTAAACTCCACCCAAGCAACCATTTCACCCTCAAAAGATCCATTCTTGGTTTCTGCATGCAGGGCTACAGTCTAGCTCTCTTTGATAAATAAAGGTGCCCACTCAATGCAGAGACCTCCGAGGAGCCTGCTGTAAAAGGAGGCCATTCTTGCCTTTATTACTGCTGTGGTCTGGGCTCAGAGCAGAAGCTGGAAGCTTTCCATTTTCTGCCTGATCCTGGAAGAAGAGTCTTCCTCCTGGTCCGTGACTCGGAGGAGGCTCACATTCAAACTTTCCTTGCAGGTTTCTTCAAAACCTTAAAGATGGCTGTGTTTAGGGCCTCCCCAGTACATCATATTTAATCAGCTCTGAGACTCATGAAATTGAAGTCACATACTATATACAACTAGAAAAGGCTCCCTCTGATTATGGCATACCATCTACCGCAGGAGGCTTACTGAAAAGAGCGGTGAAGAGAGTGCTTTAGGATCATTTAGAGATGGTCTTTAGGCATCCTTGTCTCCAAGGTCCTTTGGGGACTTGACCTCCAACCACCAACTAGCCCAGAGCGGCAGGGGTCATTTGGACTGGGCTGGCTCTTGTCCAGCTCCCAGCCACCTCTGGGGGGAGTGAGTGATGGTAAACACTTCCTACCTTCTTCTCTAAGGAGGGGGCAACCACGGAAAGTGACGATTCTCCCCTCACGGCGGCACTCAGAGCAGTGCTTGGCACAACCACATTCTGTATCCTCCCCCCTTCTCCTCTGGGAAGTGTTGAGAACCAAACTCAGGACCTTCTGTATGCTGGGCAAACTTTCTACAACTGTAGTTTTAAGAATTATAGTGAAACAACACAAAAGCCCAATATAATGTTGCACATATCTCTTCCAAGAGAACGTGTGTATAGATAAGAAGTACCAAGGAAAACGATGTGGCCTTTCTTACTCAGAGGACCCAGCCTCTAAATGACACTGGCTTGATTCTAGAAGACAAAAAAAGCTAAAGGCAGGCAACAATGTTATCTGGGACAATGTCCCTCCACATTTCCCATCATCATTCTCAGACTGTTTGTGTCCCCAGCTGCTTCCTTATGGTGGGGCACGCCAAGGCCGCAGGAAGGAGAGAAAATGGGACTGGGGATGCATAGGCTGGGTGATTGTTTTGCACCCATCCGCTAGGTCAAGATAATGGGCTACGCTATAAACCTGAGGAACTGATCCCTTCTGTCTTCACAAAGACATAGTAGTCTGAGCCTAATTCAGAAGAGGTTCAACTAGGAAAAACCATATGTATAGAAAGATTGTCACATGATTCGACTTCCACTTCCCCTCCCTTCTCACAGTGTTAACATATCCACAACATAAAATCTATCACTGTAGCTGCTTTCGAGTGCACAATTTAATAACTTTCCGTGGAGTCACAATACTTTGTAACTATTTCCTCTACTTTTAGGACTTTTTCACTGTTCCAAACAGAAACTTTGTACATATTAAGCAGCTTCTATTTTTTTTTCTAGAAGCATTTTAATTGCTATTATGGGTACGGATACAAATTTGGAAAGGAATGTGGGAAATGCATGATGGGAAAAAACTCACAGTGCAAGTTAAAGCTGTTTTCGAATCTTATAAGTGGCCTACCATCAAGGGCCTCTCCAGCAGAATCTAAAACTTATTGTGAAAATAAAATAGAATTTTACAAAGTGACCAAGGGAGAGCTGGGCACCTGCAGACCTTATATAGGCCTCCCTTACACACTTCTGTGAAACTGAGGTCAGAAGTAATCCGTTCACAAGGATGTTTAAGGCAAAAAGATCTGACCCTTAAAGCCTGGCTGTTCAATTCTTTTTCCCATCCACCCACCAGCCCCCTCCACCCTCTATCTACACAGAGCTGATGTCAGTATATGCCAGGTACAATGGCTACCAAGAACCATGGCCATGACTGGCTCTCAAGCAGAGCTGCTACATAGGAGATAATGGATTAACAAAGCGTGTGTAATGACCAAAAGACAGAATCTAATCTTCCGTTGTTTTTGCTAAAATTTTTAAGATGTGGCTACCTGTCTGCACGTTCCAAGATCGGAAGAGGGGCTCACACATGCTCGGCGATTCTCCTGACACCAGACACACACTTGGATCTGTGACTTGAACATCTCGGAATGGCCCTTTCAGAGCAAGTCCTGGGTGTCATGGCCAGAATACGTTTCCTTTATCTCTTCAGGCCGCAGGATGATGTCCTCCATGTTACCCACCCTCTGGTTCGCTCTGTGGCTTCTCCTTTCACATTTTCACCCACGCTATCTGCTGACTTGCTTCCCTCGGCTCCTTCATGTGATTTACATCTCCCTCCAGGCTTTTGCTGGACAAAACCAAACTCTCGTGGAGACTGTCATGAACTAACAAATACGCCAAGTGATACCCCTGTTTCCAAAATATCAATCATCCATCCAAAGGATGACTGAGCTGGAAGAGACCTCTGGGCAGTGTGGTACCTGAACTTCTCTTGATGAGAACAGACAGGAGATTTTGTTAGATGTTTGTCCATCCATCCATCTGTGAAAAATCGCTGTGATGGGTTGAAAGACTGGTTCTAAACGGAACATAATGTATTTGGAGACAGATGTCCAACTTATCAGAGTCACCCAGGGAGAACCTTCTCGCTCTTATGATTCCTCTCTAATCCCTGATGTTTGAATTGACATGCAAGGGATGAGAGAAATGTGTCTGGACAAAACTCAGGCAGGAGAGGAAGCCCAATGGGGATGACAGAGGAAGAAAACCCACAACAGCAGAGTGGTCCAGTTACATCCCTAGAGAAGCAATGTCAATGGAGTACAACCATGCACTGCCTTGAATATCAACACAGCGAAGTATGCAAAATAAGCAGACTAAACCCAGTGAAGCACAGAGATGCTCTCGGAGGCTCATATGGTGGGGGACACTCTTAACTCCCACCCTTCATATTTACTTACTCTGTCCTTTCCCTGGGGCTCAGGCTTCCTTCCTACCTTGAGCCAGCATTCCTTTCTCATAGACATAGCTGATTTGGGCTATTGCCCCTGCTCTAGGTGTGGGAGACAAAACCTAGGTCTTGCCATCAATGATTTAGGCAGCTAGGCAAGCAACCTCATAGTTATTAAAATGAATTGCAGTGCTCAGGGGCTATTTCTAGGGCCACAGGACAGTTTTGTTTTGTGTTTTCTTTACCTTTTCTCCTACTTCCCGTAAGGAGTAAGCATTGCTTTAATATTGAGGGTGGGAGAGGAAAATGATCTAAGACTTAGCAATCTACATCTGTGGCAATGGAGGCAAAGTTGATGTTGAGAATAGACGAGTAATGGGAGATCAGAGCGAACCAGAAAGACAGAGCAAGGTAACAGCCCGCATTCAAACACAGAGCAGAGGCACTCAGTTTCTGGAGAATTTTAGTGCCAAAGATTAAATACAGGATTTGTGGAAGTGCAGAAAAGAAGGAGGCCGCTCTGGGGCTGTGTTCCCAGCATTGTCAGTTTGGCGCGCATATGAACTGTCTCAATTCTGGTCCTCAGAGTGATGCTGACTTGCAGTTCTCTGGTGGGCGGGATGAGGCCATGAGTGATGTGGACTTGGATGAAGGCAGCAAATAGGATGAAAAGACGAAACAGAAACCTGTCTGTGGAACTGGAGAGATGCCGGAACATCAAAAAAATAAAAAAAAAAAAGCTCAGCCAACGGCAGGGTTAATTCAGAATTTAGGTGAAAAAATATCAGGCATGTGAGTTCGGGATGAGCATTAGACCAAATATAGGTTTTGGATAATAACGAGCTAGGTTTAAATGGCAGCACGTTGGGCAAACTACTTAAGCTTAGCCTCAAAGTAAGCAGAAGAACTAAGGAAAGCCAGTAGTAAACGCTTAGCAGGGCACCTGGACCATAGGCATAGGGCATTCTGAACAGCCAGTGGATGTTATTATTGTCATCATTGCTTTTAGAGCAGGGTCTCACTACCCAGGCCAGGCTGGCCTGGGACTTGCCATCTCTGGCCTCAGCTCCCTAACTGCTAGGATGACAAGAAGATGTAGATGACTATGCAACCTCCACTGCTATTATAATGACGAAAAGTGGTCCGACACGGCCTCGTGGGGTGTAGAACACTAAGGGCTCTCAAGCCCACGAGGGCAGGAAGAATGGAAGAGGCAGGAAGGCTGTAACACCAATGAGTCTGACCTTATGCTGCAGACTCAGAGGGGAAAATGTACGGCCGATACTGATCAGAATCCACGTGGAGTATTGCTCAGCTCAGGGTACTCATGCTTTAAGATGTGTGAGGAGGCCTGAGGGCATCCAGAGCCGTGTGACATGACAGAAACTGGACACATCTGGTAGGGAAAAATGAGTGTAACGCAGGCCATAGCTCTCTTGAGATCTTCAACGAGCTCTTACGCAGAAGACAGAACAGCACTATTCCGCTGCTCTAGAAGGCAAAATTTAAAAACTCTTTAGCCAGGTTGGCTTAACAAAAGCGGAGGTTTTCCAGCAGAGCGGACAGAGGAGCAGGCTGCTCGGAGAGCCTACGTGAGAGACAGGAGAACTGAAGTGGGTGGAGAGGACACTCTCTTCTGCCCTTCCCAGTTGCAATGGAAGCAGACACCATAGCTCAATCTTTCAAGACTTTTGTCCCATTAAGTCCTGCCAGAAAGGACACTGAGTTTGCAAATCTTTCTCACTAGGATAGAGAAGGCACAGTGTCATGCAGAGTTGCAAGTTCATCCCAACAGGTGCTCAATGATGGAAGTCCACCTGTGCCAAGTGACAGATCCACAAAACTTAACATAATAGGTCTCATGGGGCACGTGCTGTGCAAGTGGACCCCTCTTTGGATCCTGCGTAGAGGCAAGTGCTGAGGTAGAGAGTAATCACAAGGGGCCTTGGAAGCACCCAGGAGGTATAATTTCCCTAGTGTGTCAGGGTCCAGGATGGCTAGGGTGGGGTTCTGAGGGCAGAAGATTCTGGAAGCTGAACAGGGGTTGAGTAAGTAGAGTATTAGTGGTATTAGGGTCAGCATGAGTGAAGTACCAGAAGTAGGAAACAGCCCCGTGGCCAGGCAGTCAGGCGCGGCCAGGTTGAAAGGTGTAGCTTAACTGGAAATCGGGCTAGAGGGTCTGCAGGGGGCAGGAGCCCAGAGCACTCAGCTTACATTTCTAAAGGCTCGCATGTCACACGCAAGCGCAAGGACTATTACTCAAGCTTTAAGATTTCAACTAGCGTCTGGAAATTATTTGTTCAGTGTTTGTTTAGTGGCTCTGATGGTCAGTGGTCCATGACTATGACCAAGAGTGGAGATACTCAATCTATCCAGAGAATGGGCTTATTCCGGTTTGTGGTTTTGAGGGTTTTGGTCCATGGTTGCCTGGCCTCACAGCTTTTGAACTTGGTGAGGCAGTATGTTAGGGTGGGAGCACATGGCAGATGCAGAGCTGCTCACTATATGTGAGGCCAAAAGCAGAGAGGAAGAGGAAGGGCCAAGCCCTACTGACCCTTAGACAGCACGCCCCTAATGACCACGACCAGGCTCTAGAGGATGCACTAACTCCAAATACACCACAGGTCTGGGACTAAGCCTTTCACACACAGGCCTCTGAAAGAGACTTAGCCAAACCACAGCAGTCACCCTGCCTGGGTGGTATGCTCAGGGGCACAGGAACCCTGTCTAACTCATTGCTATATTGCTGTTTCTAGACTGGGCCTACAGAATAAACACGAGGGAACAGGAAGGATCCAACCTCACGGGGGTTTGGTGAGGTTTCCTGAAACTACCTGGAGCATGCTTAGAGAAATCCCTGTGCCTGGCAAGTTTGGAAAGGTGAAGGTCATTGTCATTATTATCCATTTGTCGTTCTGATTTAAGCTTTCTTTGCTTTTGTGCCTGTACATTTTTGGGGGTGGGGGTGGTGCTGCTGGGTATTGAACTCAGGGCCTCATGCATGTAAGCAAGTACCATATCAACGAACTACAGCTCCATCACCTGTCCCTTACCTTTTTATTTAAAAACAGCAGCTGGGTGGTGGCGGCGCATGCCTTTAATCTCAGCACTCCCGGAGGCAGAGGCAGGCAGATCTTGTGAGTTCGAGGCCAGCCTGGTCACAAAGCAAGTTCCAGGACAGCCAGGGCTACACAGGGAAACCCTGACTTGGAAAACCAACCAGACAAAAAAAGACAGTGGAGCTCGATGTAAATTCCTTGTTCTGAAGCTCCAGGGACAGCAGATCTTTCTTTGAGAATCCAAGGTCTTTTTCAGGGATGACTCTAATTTGGGAGAGATTTCTCCTCCCACTGGATAAGGCCTGGAAAGCCCTTGAACATTTTTTTTTCTAGTTCAAGACCCAGGAGGCGATCTTGGGGTGTCTTACTGTGACTCAGGCACCAGGCATGACGAAGAACAGTTTGGAGTGAACGAGGTGGCTGCTCTGAGCTGGCAACCGCCAGGCCATCTGTTTAACAGTACAATCCAAAATGTATATGGCATTAAAACATGCTGGTCCACACTGTAGGGCTTTGGGTCAGGTCTTGAGTCAGAAGAGAAATGTGGCTAGGTGTTGAAAGCTTGGGGGTAATGGAAATGACTTCAATTGTCAAAATAAACAAAATTGCTTTATCTAACTGAAACAAACAAATAAAAACTGATCGGTATTAGATTAAAATAAAACAAAAACAAACCCTGCTGCTGTCCTTGCTTATGTGGCTGGGTGCTGGACCAAGAGGGCACATTTAGTGTCATGCGCTGCAGGGTTGCATCTTGCAGCCCAACAGGAAGTATCTGGAGTCACAGCTAAAGATCTTCCTGCACATTCAGAAATTTACGAGCAGCTCTAAAGTGGCGCTATGGTGGGCAGAGGGCTGGAACAGGCTTCCTTTCAGATGAGAGAGGCCATTGAATTAAACACTCAAATACACCAGGTTCATGGCAGGCAGAGCACACCTGACATACTAAAAATAGCCACAGCAGAAGCTTCTGTTGCTAAAATAATATCGAGCTGATATGCGCCTTTCCCTCCCAAACCTTGCAAGGACAGATGAGGGGTGGAGGATGGGTCCCGAGATTTCACAAAAGGCGCTAGCAACCTGGCCGCAGCGAAGGGAGTCACTTCCTAGGTTTGGCACTTTCTAAAAATGAGCAGCTTCCTTCAAGCAAATCAGCCCAAGTCCCAGGAATCACTATATTATTTTTCAATAGCACAAGACGGAAACGGTTGCACTGACCAGGATTTGCACACTGTCCACAGGCCAAGCCTTCTCCATCCTGGTCAGGAACCAGTTATTTTTAAACATCCTTTTGCTGGCTTGCCTTATCAGCGCCCCACACCCTGCTCACTAATGCCTGGCTACAAAGGCCCCTCACTTATCCATGCATACAAGCTGCTTGCTCAACGATATGGAAAAGGGTGAGTGTGTGTGGCTGCGCGTGGCTGCAGGGGAGGCCGCTAACCTTTACAGGATGAGTTGTGTATGCAGGGGCGACCTAACTTCTAAACTTGCATTTTGTGATCAAAGCTACTGTTTCCTGTGTGTCCCCTCCCAATTGTCACTTTGGGGCTGGGGATAGAGTGCCTGCTGCAATCAGCGTGATGACCTAAGTTCCACAGGAAAGAACCGAGAATAGTGGTATACGCTTATAATCTCAGCAATGGGGAGGTAGAGAGGGGTGGATTCTGGGGCTCGATGGCCAGCCACCCTAGTCTAAGTAAATAAATGACAATGACAACAAAGACAGGGTATGCTCTGCCTGAGAAAGAATGGCACTTGAGGTTGCCCTATGGCTTCTACAAGCACACACGTGCACATGCACACACACACAATAATGCACACGTATACACACGCAAACATGCACATGTACACACACAAACATGCACATGTACACACACAAACATTCACATGTACACATACAAACACGCACATGTATACACACACAGACAAACAATTGTCATTTTGCTTTTTGTACACAGTGGAACTGATAAAGAACACCCTGGTGACCTCAAAATTTCTTGTGGTGATGAAGGGACCAATGCATGCCAAAGCACTGTTCCGGTTGGAGGGATGCTGCTGTTGCCATTGTTACTGGGCATCTTAGTCAGAGGTGGGAGCAGGGGACAGCAGCCAGTACTGAGCACACTGGCCTCCATGTTTTCTTTTGTGAACTGGTGACATTTCAAACAGGGAAAGTACTATCTGTATGTCTCTATGGACAGTGGGGGCTGCAGGAAATTCACTTGCTTTTCCTCTTTACCATCTTGGCTAGGCTACCCTCCTGCATTCCTAATGTGTCTCCCTGGGCAGCTCACAGCAGGCAGGGCTGGGTCTGGTTGTTACTAAAGCTCACACTGGGACTGGCCCTGCAGGGTGGTTAATTCTCCGAGCTGGGAAGAGGACTGCCCACCTTCTCTGAAGCAGGCCTTCCTGAAAGTTTCTGTTTTAGTGGTCATTTAACTAGGGGGATTATCATTTAATCTACTTGGTTCCTTTCCCTCTGACATGTTCCACTAAAGTCAGATTCAAAACGGTAACTTCCCCATGACAGTACCATGACACAGATGGTGAGTACAGTGGCTGGGGAGGCCAGGAGAGGGCACCGGGTCCCCTGGCACGAGAGTGACAGCTGTTAAGGTTGGAGGGGGGACTCAAACCTGGGTCCCCTGGAAGAGCAACTGGTGATCTTAACTGACAAGCCATCTTTCCAGCCTCACTAAACAGTCTTTAAAAATGAAGAAGAGCAACTGGGGTTTTAACATTTTATACCATGGCATCAATTACCCTGAATTTGGCTTTACTAGGTGTGAAAGTGCAAATGCCACACAGGGTAAATCAATCAGTTCAATGAAAGAATTACATTTTCAGCATCTAAAATATTTTAGGGGTAGCCCACTTCATTATAGATTTTTGTTTGTTTCTGAGCATGTAGTAAGAGGCAAAGGATGTGCCTCATTTAAAAAATTCAGATCAAATGATAGTTTTTCTATTTAGAACCCCTCCAAAGTTGAAATACTCAAGTTTTTAATTGTCCCCCAAAGGCCTACAAGTTGAAAGGTTGGCCCTCAGTCTATGTTGCTATTGGGAGGTGGCAGAAGGGCCGAGAAGAAGGTAGCTTGTTGAGGATATGTCTTTGGAGGGAATGAGAGACCCCAGGCTTGGCTTCCTGGCCACCATGAGGTGAGCAACTTCCTTGGTCAAACACTCCCACCCTGATGTGTTGGTTCCCACAGGCCCCAAAGCAACAGTTCAACTGACCCTGAATCCAAACCTCCAAAACCGTGAGCCAGAATAAGGTTTTTACTTGTAAAAATGTTTTATCTCAGGCATTTACTATAGTGATAGGATGCTGGCTAGCGCAGAAGTCTACCATCTTTCCAGTCGATGAAGAATCAAGTATTTGCTGAGCACTGGCTATGTGCTGACCTTCGGACAAGGCCCTATGTGTTCATCTTTCCCAGCTCCTCCCACAGAGCACTGACCCTGGTTGCTTTGTCGAGCATCAGGAGATGACATCGTCCACGTATGACTTTCAAAGCTCTAGAGGCCAAGACAGTGTTACTGATGGAACCGCCAACTATTTGAGCTCTTCAAAGGAATAAGCAGCCATCAAGGCTTACGAAGTAAAGCGTGTCAAGCCTGGTGTGGCAGCTATAGACACTCTTCCCTGTTTCTTCTAACAGAGAGGGTACCTGGTGTGGGAGCTCCTTCTGCCTATGTGCTGCTTTCATTAATGAATAAAGAAACTGCCTTGGTCTGTTGATAGGGCAGAACTTAGGCAGGCGGGGAAGACGGAACTGAGTTCTGGGAGGAAGAAAGCAGAGTCAGAGAGACACCATGGAGCCGCCAGAGGCAGAAGCTGGGAATTTTACCTGGTAAGCCACTGCTACATGGCGATACAAAGATTAATAGAAATGGGTTAAATTAATATAAGAGCTAGCCAATAAGAAGCTAGA
>LOJH01066607.1:0-10320 GCA_001685095.1 Ellobius talpinus | reverse complement strand
AGATAGATAGATAGATAGATAGATGATAGAGAGAGAGATGATAGATAGATAGATGATAGATAGGTAGAGCTATTAGAGCCAGTGAGGTGGTTGAGCTGGTGAAATCCCTGCCACCACCAAGCAAATCCCCCGTGTTGCACTCCCTGTGATCTTCATGTTGGAAAGAGAGAACCAACTCTGGCAAGTTGTCCTCTGACCTCTACATGTGTGTCATGGTGCATACATGCCCACATTTACACGCATACACCCACAATAAAATATAATTTAAAATATTGACTGTTAAGAAAAGTAGATCTCTTCCAGATACATGACTGTAAAGTAAGAAAGTCCACGATGGCAATGTGCAACATACTCTTTCATTTCAGCAGTAACCCAAGGAGACAAACCAGTTACCCAAGAGGATTGAATATTTTGGTATGACAAGAAAATCTTCCCTAATTTTTCCGAGAAAAAGAGAAACCTATAATCTCATACATTTGACTTCTGAAAAGCAATTCATCACTCCCTAATGAGCTAATTAAATACTAAAGTATAAATCCCAGAAAGAATATCTACACCACAGTGATAAGCTGCTTCAAACCAGCATACGAACACAGTGACTGGGCTGGTATCTCTCTTTGTAAGTAGACTGTTTAGTGGTTCAGGTACTAGTATTATGAGTATGTATATATTTCCACATGCTAATGCAAGAAATGTAATATGATTTAAGCCATATGTCGTTTCTCCTTCTCAAATCATTGCATTAAATAAATTAGAACATGGGTTTGTAGAGGCCTGTATATATTTTATTCAAGACAGCTAAAGTTAAAATAGCCAGGTGACACCTGAAACAAGAACTTTCTAAGACCCCTGGGAGGTCCAGGTCACCATCGCGTCCAGCTGTATCAGACCCAAGGCTAGAAACCCTGGGCAATCTAACCGGCTCCTGGTACAGCTGCGGAGATGAGTTACCCAGTTAGCTGAATTTCTCCATCTGTTGGTGAGATGATTGGTCTAGACTCTTGGACCAAAATGTACATGGTTTTCATAAAGTAGAGAATAAAAATGATACTTTGAATAATTCAACAAAAGTAGCGAAAGTTGTGACTCCTCCGTGACCCAGTTTTAATTTGTTAATTGGTTTACACAAAGCCTGTGAAAAAGTTAAGGCCAATTCCAGTTAAGAACTACAAAAGACACTTCTGTGCAAATAATGCCTGTGCTATAGTCACCATCAGTGACCACAATGTCATTTCATCAGTTAGAGTTCTTTAGGGAACAAATGGTATATGAGCATGGACAGTCTTGTGGATGAATGATAAATGTCAAATTGCAGAGGATAGAAGATAGATAAAAGATAGACAATAGATTAAAAGTAGAGAGATGTAGATAAATAAATAATTAATATGGGCATTGGGTCCTGTGATTATGGAGGCAATGGAACCCATAATGAGACATTTGCCGACTGGAGAGCTGGTGTACCCAGTGGTGGAATTGAGTCTTGGGTCCAAAGTCAGCCAGATACAATCTCCAGTCTGAGACCAAAAACCTGAGCTTTTGCAAGGCCACTAGTGTCGCAGAGTGTGAGCTCCATGGGGCCTCCAGTGTTCAGGGGAAGGAGAAAATGGGTACATTGATTAGAAGTAGACAACAAACTTGCCATTGTTCTGCCTTCCTGTTCTTTCCAGTTTCCCAGAGAGCCACATAGTGCCCACCCACTAACAGAAGACAGGCATTCTTCTCTCTTTTGAATTGAGAGCTAACCTGTTCTGGAAACCTTCAGACATGGGCAGAAATGGTTCCTCGTGTGTAGTGGGATCCCTTAGGCCTAGTGAAGTGACATCTAAAATACCTGCTGCTACCGTTCTCCTTTCTAGCTGTCTGCTGGCAATCAGGCCAGGCTTTCCTCAACATCCCATGAATTAGATCTCTATGAAACACTATTAAATCTTCAAAGAAACCCATTTACCGTGAGCTCCTTTGTATCTGACAGTCTGGACAAGTTGGAGAGGTTGTTCTCCTGTTTATGCAAATTGAGTCTGCTCCACTTCACCAAGTGTTTCATAGCTCTCTATGAAATGCCTTCCACTTACAGGCGCTGTGAAACATGAAGAAGGCTCTCTTAGAATATAATGAAGGAGGTGCAATTACTTGCTTTATCTATTACATGCCTCCAATTTGATTTTGAGCATATAGCTGCCTGATCTGTCCGGCTTTTATGTTTCCCACTCAAAAATAATCACCTTTTTGCTTGAATAAACAGAGCTTAACACAAGGCCAGTGTCCAACCAATTTCCACTTCACTTCCCATCCTTTGAGTGTGAACCCAGCTACCATTAAGAAGAGAAATGCTCACCTTGAAAGTATTTGCACACTATAGTTGTCCTTAGTATTCCTTTTTTTAATAACATGTTTTTAAAAAGTAGCCATATCTGATATAGTATCTTTGGATAAGCTTGTCTCTAAATCAATCCACCCAGCTGTGTTACTTTCCTATTGTTGTGGAGAAATGCCATGACTACAGCAAGTTCTAGAAGAAAGGGTTATTGACTTATGGTTCCAGGGAGTAGGAGTCTGTCCCACCAAGGAGCCATGGAAGCAAGAGAAGGAATGGTGGCTGGAACAGAAACTCAGAGCTTGCATCTGTAATGGCAAGCGGCCAGCAGAGGGAGCACTTTGGGAATGGAAGGAGGCTTTGAACCACCAGAGGCTGACCCCAGTAACAGGCTTCCTCCAGCAAGGCCACACCTTCTAAAACTACCCAAAAGTGCCACCAACTGGGGACCAAGCAATCAAACATCTGATCCTATGGGGGACATTCTCGTTTGGATTACCAAGCCAGTGCTCTTAATTTGCCCCAGGACAAAGTCAGAAGGAAGAACGGTGACTGGTCCAGCAAGGGCGAGCAGTAGCTCTACCCGTCAGTGTCTCAGTTCCTGAGAACTGTCCTCACTGTTGCACTATGAATCTTCCTATTTCTGGCAAACAGTGAAATATATTTTCCATATTTATGTCCTCCAAGGGAGCAAGCAAAGTGTCTGGTTGAAGGGTCCTAAGGAGGAAACAAAAGAATATTTTCTTTTCGTAAATACATTTTTTTTGCCAATTTATAGCCAGAAAAACATAAACATATAAAAGGGACTTTCCTGTTCCTTGGAAAATTTGAAGTAAGACATGTAGCTTTTGTAAGGACACATCTGCTTCGGTTTTTCAATTGTATATGTAAGGGAACGCTGCCAAAAGAAATCATTCCTTTGGTGAACTTGTTATATACAGGAGTTCTTGCTGACTGTGTTATGTATGATTTCACACAACACCTTGTATGCAAAATATTCCTGCCATTTCCACATGATAACAATAATTTAATGTTTTGCTCATATTTTGTGGATAATAATTCTATTTGTCAGGGAATGCATTTGTATTTAGTTATGATTTTGATTTTAATAACAGAACATTTGGTCCAGCTCTTCCTAATTTTAAATGTGAGAGAACAGACAAAAGCTCAGTGCTTTAGCCTGTGAGATGGAAAATGAAGGCCCAGGGCCACACAGCAGTAAATATTCCTGACAGCCCTTTTGAAGTCCGAATCCCATCCTTCCGCTGTGCAATACTTATCAGTGAACATCAACCCTGTTCAAACGTTTCTATCTTTGTAAGTCAGAAAACATGAAAAATGCAAAATAAATCCGGTTGTTATAAATTTGGCTGGTTATATCAGTATCTGAACATTTCTGGCGTGCTTTGCCGAAGGGTGTTTGTGGGATACCCAAGGGATGTAATGTTGGATTCACACTGGATTGATGAGACCACCATACAGTCTCACGTTTTAGGACTGGATGGGGCTTAGAGGTTCTGGGCAGTCACTTTATTTCATCTTGGGTTGTTTTCTGACTTCAAACTTCTATATTTCTTTAATCATTCTTAACATTGTGATAGATACATTGCTTTATTCTCTTGGGTCAGAATGACTGTTATCTAATATTTCTTTGGTGCTTTTTTGGAAGAGTGTCTTAGGATACTGGGGTACTTAGGAACCTGGGATAGACTAAAATGTTCTTCATCTCTTTATCTACTTTACAAATGACATCAATTGATGATTCACTTCACTCCTGAAAGGAAAGCAGCCTTCCCCATATGTTGAATTTGGAGATGGTAGCCCGGCTTTTGCAGGTTTACTTACTTGAAAGTTAGGATATTTGACAAAAGCCATAGCTGAACTGTATTTGTGTTGCTGGGTTATACACTTGCACTTTTGCCATCTGAAGAGGTAGATAAATATTTTTGCCTAGTTGATGAAATGATTTGCCTTGTAAGTATAAAGACCTAAGTGTAAATCCCTAGAGCCCACATAAAAAACTGGGCACACACATGTGCATCTATGGTCCCAAGGTTCCTATGGGGAGACAGGAGAATCGTGGTAAACTGTGGGCCTGCTGGCTTCATTCATAGGGGGAAAACAAAAACAAAGAGGCCCTGTCCCAAACAAAGTAAAAAGTGGGGGTCAACACCCATAGTTGTCATCTGAATCCACCCACACCACTAGCAGAGCACATATTCCTACATATGAATGCAACACACACACATGTATGCACACACACACACACACACACATGAACATGCACATGTGAACACATGCTTCTTCCAGGTAGAGTAATGTAAGCAACAGATCAAGGGCCAACCTTTAAACAACAGGGAAACCTAACCTAGCTGGAGCCACTGTTTGAGGCAGGGCAGCCAGGATGAGCCCAGTCTCTGAATGTAGCCCCCACCAGAATCAAAGAAAGAAATTGCTGTTGGATCCTCATTCCTCTTGGAATGGTTTTTTCTGCAAAATATGATTGATATTGCTGTGAAATTATTTTTGATGATAAAGAAATAATGCCATAAAAATGTATAGCTACAGCAAATTCTAATGTTTAAAATGAAAGTATTTTTTAAATTAACAAATACCAGGATATATGTCATTATTCTTCTGTAGAAATTAAACGAGGCTTAGAAAATGAGATGTTGGGCTGAGGAGGTAGATGGAGATGTTTAAGAAGCACTTACTGGGACACTGGTAAGCGCTTCAACCAAATACTGGAAAATCATCTCATTTGCTCATTAATTTCCTCAGCAAATGTCTAGTCCCACTATGCAGCTGATACTTGCCTTCTCAAGATGAAGGGCCCAGTTGCCAAAATTTGCTTACAGCTTCAAAAAGCCGTGGCTGAACTGTATTTGTGTTGTTGGGTTATACACTTGTACTTTTGCCATCTGGAGAGGTGGATAAATATATTTTTTGCCTTGTCAATGAAATTATTTGCCTTTCAAATCATGTGCATCTATGATCCCAGAGTTCCTATGGGGAGACAGGAGAATTCTGAGGAGGTATTTGGTGTGTAAGAGGAAAGTTTAGGGGTAGAATGTGGAGAAGTCTTTTAAGAAACAAAGGCTGAACTGGGTCTTGGGCTTACTGTGAAGAACTATTGACCCATGTTCTCCAGCTGGATTTTTCTCCATCTTCAAAATCCTTTGCATGAAATTGAAAAGACTAATGCTATCTTTCTTTTTACATACAAGGTCATGGAGATTCAAGAAGGCCAAACACCTTGTCCTACCTGAGTCAGGCATCTTGGAATGACAGTGGCTGAATTTGAAACGATGCAACCAAACTCTTCACCAGTATTAGGCTAGGTTACGTCTTGTCCGTTTTTCATTTCTTTGTTAAGATTGCTGTTTGCTTTTTCCTAATGTGCATTGTGTGAATCTGTATGTGGATGTATGCACATAAGAGTGCAAGGGGTTGAGAAGTTCAGAAAAGAGTGTTAGATCCCCAAGAGCTAGAGTTAAAGATGGTTGTGAACCACTAAGCAAGAACTACTTGGGCTCTTAACTGCTGAGCTATCTCTACATCCCCTAGTCCAATTTTTAAATGATAAATATTGCCAGATGACCTGACAATTATGTTGTTGGGGTGGGGAATATACATTGAGTTTGTTGATCAAACTCAATATTGAATGGGGCAAGACCTGTCTTGATTCATAACAATATTTATAGCACAAGAGCCCCAAACCCTCTTGATGCACTCCAAGTTCCATCAGTTATTGTCCTTTGTGTCATTTCTCCCTACTCACAGAGAGCTCTGGATCACTCTGTAGACCTCCATGTCTGTATGGATTGCACAGCCAATATCCTGACTCAGATCTTGACCTTGACATCTATGGAATCCACTCCTCTTCTAGTTAGTCAAATGGTAACTGGAACACTGCCTTCATTACTCTCAGGATTGGTGACGGCCGTTGAAACTAGACTACGTCGTACTCTGACTGCAATCCCTGGTCGTTACGTCCCTCTCTGTCTCCCATCCTTGTTAAATCTGCACGTGGTAGTAACAGTTTCCAGCATCTCCAGTTCATGACTTGTGATCCAAATCAGCACCAAATTGAGCTTGGGTCTCTCGAAGGCTCTTCTGTTTGAACTTGGGTTTCCCTGCTGCTAGCTGTTTGGGAAGTCGGATGAGCCTCTGAAGGCAGAATTTCACAGCTCACTGAAGGCAGTTTAGGAGGTTTTTGAAACTTTATAACTCAATCCCACTTCCTGTCCACTACATTTTCCTTCTACCCAGTGAACAGGGAATGCAGCCATGCTCCTGCAACCCATGCTTCTGCAGTTCCACCTCCCTGCCAGGACAGGACGCTTCCCTGTGTAAACTCTAAGCTGAAATAAACCTTCTCTTTAAAAGCTGCTTCTGGTCAATCCTTAGCCACAGCAATAAGAAAAATTGTCAGTGTAGGCCTCTTTCATAAAGACTAATCACTTCAGCCTAGTTCTGAAAATGTTCTTTCTGTTATACTTTGGTTCCTCCCACACAATGCACTCGTACGCAGGCACTAGAGGTGAACCTCAAAAACAATCCTGATCACTGGGTGACAGAAACCATGTTTCCATAACACTCCTTACCCCACTCCAAACCTTCCTGACTGTGAACTAGAGGGATGTTCTTCTCCTGGTGTTAGGACAGGAATAACTATCCACAGATTTAAATGGTTGGAGCTAAACTGAGAGTCAAGGCTCCTTCCTTGATCTCGCTGGAGACATCTCGAGGCTTCGGTGGCTACATCTAACTACAGTTAGCACAGCAGAGAACACAGAAGAGAAGTTAGAGTGGGAGTGGTCCTATTGCTTGTGACCCTAGCACTGGGGAGGATCGGGAGTTCAAGGCCAGCCTCAGCTACACAGCAAGTCTGAAGTCATCCTGGCATGCCACAGAGTCTGTCTAAAACAAACATAAGAGTTGCTTAGGATAGTGCTGAGCCTTCTCTGTGAGACCTCTAAGTCAGCAAACAAATAGGCTAGCACAGCCAAGGCCTTTCTTTGAATGTCCTCCGCAGTTCACTGTGATATCCCTACTATGCTTGATTGACAAGGTTGTCCTGGCTTACAGAGTGTTCCCTACCTCCCCGACCTGAAGTCCTTACAGCCCTTGATGATTGAGCCAAACTTAACTCCATGCAATTGCTTGTTCAAATGATCAATCCAATCCCTATTTGCCTCCTGCCAGACAGACTCTAAACAGAGGCTTTTACTAGGACAAAAGTCACCTGAAGTAAAAGGAAAACACACACATATTAAAACTCTGTTACAACTCTAAATGGTCTATTCATATAAAGTCAAATGGTGCTGTGGATTATTCCAATCTTTTTGTCAAATTTCAATCGTTTTATAAATGATTTTTATTGAAACACCTTTTCTCTCACTTCCCCTTTATAGAGATTTACTCACATTTATTATTCATTATTTCCTGCCACATGGTCTAAAACAATCTACTAGTTGATTTAATTTTGTAAAGTAAAATCACACATAAATTCACATTTTAGAAAGTAAAATCCCCACCCCACCCACCAGAAAAATCCCAACCACTAAAGTCATACAATGGCTTTTATATTTTTCTGTCTGTGTTTATTTGCTTCGTCTGATTGTTTTATCCTACACATTTATCACACTGTACTAAGAGAAATAAAAAGAGAAGAACCTGTCAAGCAATCAACAGCTTGTAATGGATGTTGGAATTTACATACATGTTCTGTTCACATAAAACCCTTGGAGGTAAGTGACGCTCGGTGCTGATATGGGGACACCTGCCAGCTGAATGGGTTCCTTGGTACAGGCCTCCTGCTGATTTTCTGACTCTTCCCAGATGTAACTTTGAGATTTACCCTCCAGCCTGAAGAGCACAGTCATCCAGGAAGAAGGGGGGGGATCTGCCATATGACTTCCAAAGTCCCTCGGAAGCAGTGTTGACAGGAATACGTTTGAACTCTTTACAAGAAGATTTGAGGAATTTTTCCGTATCTCAGGATGCATTAATGGTAAGTTCAGTATTTTTTCCCCTCATTCTTGGCTTCAGGCTCAGGATTTTTCTGATTTTTCTTTTCTCAATAAGTGGCCTATTTCTGTCCCCCCACATCTTCCTATTTATCTACTGCCATGCTTATAGTAGAGGTGACAGGACACAAACCAGGACTTGGAAAGAGTAGCTGGTTGCTTGAGTAGATGTGACCTTTAGGAACTGCTGTAATTTCAATGTTTGCATCTGGGGTTGTCTAGCTTGTGGCCCCCCCATCATATTCTATGCGTGAATTCCAGTTGTCTGATTCATCCTGACTTGGGAGTTCTTTGCTTCTTTTACTCTGCAAAAATGTGAGAGGATGAAGAGAAAAGGGCCTCATTCCTTGTGGGTTTTCTAAGCAATCTTCATTTTTTCCCATAGTTAAGGATGAGATTTTTCCGATGAGAAACACTGCACTTATGACATAAGAGTTCCATTTCACAATCCAGTTTGCGCTTCTTGGGTTTTTCTCCCATTTCTCACAATTCAAAGTAAATCCTGAGATTACTAATACAATTAAGGCCCTGGAAAGAGGAAAAATGGCTTATTATGGCCTTGATAACCCTGCACAGAAAACATGTGGCCCCTCTGTCACGAATTCCAATTTTAGGGTTTGCTACAACAATAACAGTGAGTAGAAGAAACACAGGAAAGCAGATTATGTGTTAGAAAATCATCCGCAACCAGAAATGTTTATCTAGAAACTCGGGGCTCCAGCAAGATATCTATCATAGCCTCCTTGAATAGATTTCAGCCCGGTAGAATAGCCTTATCTATTGTCTAAGATTCTTGCAACCTTTGTTTGGAAAGGTCTTCCCTGTCACACGTACCTTACACTAGAAAGGAAGGCAACTAGATTACATATTTTTTTTAACTGAAAGAATTTCTGTAGAACAATGCAAACTGTATTTATACCATGACCTACAAAGATTAAGAAAAATGGATTTGTCTCAAATACTGGTATGGGGATTGAAATTCTCTGTGTTTAAGGGAAAATACACCCATTTCCCCATTAAGACAAAGCAACATACAAAAGTGAGATCTAATAGTCATGTACATGGACTGTCCACGGGGATTAAGTAGACTGAGTGAAAGCGAGTATAAAGCAGGAAAGCGTATTGAATAAGTAAATGCCAGAAATGGACCTCAAAGTTAGGGCTCATATTTATTGAAAGAGCATAACGAGGAATGCTTAATATCTATGCACCGTTATGCACTCTGAGATAAGAAGATGTAGACCCCATCAAAGTAACGCTTGGTAGAACCCGGCTGCCAACTCATCTGTCCGCCACTCAGCCCAAGACCACAAGGCTCCTTTTAAGCAGATAAAAGAAATTCTCTATGCTGTCATGAAAAGCCTATACAACAGCCATTCAAATTATAGCATTTCATTACTAAGTAATTTGGAATCATTTCAGATTTGCAGAAAAACTGCTTGAAAGCAAAATGAATGTCCACACAGCCCCCTCCCCTGTATCTTTTATTAGTGTGCTACCTGATGAGCCAATATTGATAAAGGTATAATTCTTTAAATTAATGTTTACATTGGCATTCACTCAGTATTTTACAGTCCATGGACGTTCACAAATGCTGGCAAGTATCCATCACTGGTGAATCACACACAATGATTTCACCGCCCTAATTACTGTCTGATCTCCACCTATTCTCCCCTCACCTCCTCTACAGCCCTGCCTATGACTGGCAATCTTAACTTCTGTGTTCATGGTTCTGCCTTTTCCATATATTATGTATTTGTAATATCCACTGTGTAGTTTCTGAGATTAGCCTTTCTCTGTGTTCTGCATGTGCATATTTCTCCATATCGTGTCCTAGTTTGAGAGCTCATTTTCTTTTCCCACTGAATGCATATCCCACTGCATGGTTATACCACAAAATATTATTTTTTTGTTATTAAAAAATTTCCACCTCCTCCCCTCCTCCCAAGTCCCTCCCCATCCTCCCATCCCCCC
>LOJH01066606.1:0-10320 GCA_001685095.1 Ellobius talpinus | reverse complement strand
TGGGAGGAGGGGAGGAGGTGGAAATTTTTAATAATAATAATAATAATAGTAATAATAATAATAATAATAAAAATCCAGATTCCTTAGGGCAGCACAGATGCTCAAAAAAAGAGATGCCATATAACCTGCAGAAGGAGACAGATGCCAGAAACTTACCAGTAGGCCATGACCTCATAGTGATACATAGATTAATACAAATGGGTTAATTTAGCATATAAGAGTTAGCTAATAAGAAGCTTGAACTAATAGGCCAAACAGTGTTGTGATTAAAATAGTTTCTGTGTAATTTTTCAGGTCTGGGTGGCCAAGAACAAAATGCAGTCTCTGTCTAGATAATGTAGCCAATGTGAGCCAACTACTTCCATATAAAACCTGAGAGAGCTTGGAAAGAAATTCTAGACACAAAATAACAGAGTTAAGCACAGCTTCTTGGTAGCAGCAATTTCTCAGGTGAGTTCTGTTTGCTAGAGGCAAGCAGAGGCATGATTTCTTTAAGAGAAGGCATCCTGACTCACTGTCAGCAGCAAAAACTGTGTGGCTCCTGTATGAGACAGCTTCCTGGTTCATGCTGGTGGACAACCCTGGAGCTGGGGAGGTAAGCATGACTTGCAGAGCTGATGATAAATGTACCTCCACCATACTGAGAGGCAAAGCCTGCATCCAGGGCCACTGCAACCAAGCTGCTTACCATTTTAAAAATGTTCCTGTTCAGAAAATGATTACAGATATGCAATAAAGACATTCAGACAGAAATAAACCTCTAAATGGATCATAGTGTGTTTTAAAAAAATGTACATAGGCTTGGGAGAGAGAAGAAAAAAGTAAAGGCAGCTATAAAAAGAAATAAATAGTTTTAAAAAATAAAACAAATTCCTTAAAGAGACAGTAAAAGTAATATAAAAAGTGCAGACAGTCATAGATTAAAGGAGTAAAGAAAAATAAGCCACATAAAGATGAAATATACACAGAGAGTCTGGATTATGTACATTACTGTGTTTTCTTTGAATTTTTTGACTGCAGAGAGACATTTGATTCTGGGGGCTGCTAAGTTAAACCAACATAAAGATATCTTGACTTCAAAATTTGGGTCTAAGAATATGTTGCTTTGGAAAAGAGGTTCTGCTTTTGTTTTCACAGAAGATGAAATCTTGTGAATCCCTCCCAGGCTAAGGTGATTTGATGGAACAAGATCCCCTGAAAGGTCTCCATGAACCCTAAAAATACTTTGCTCAACAAATAGCAGAAATCTTGGAGAAAACTATGCCCAAATTCCCAAAACTTATTGTTTATAGATGTTTGTTTTCATTTTAAAAATGGGTTGATTATAAATGGTAAAATGGTCACAATCAATCTCTTTCTAAAAACAGGGAGGAGATATGATATAGAGGTGAATATTTTGCATTGGTATGGATCTTGGTCTATGGATACAAATTTAAGTTTGATTTTTTTACACCACGTATATGTATTTCTGTTCTTGTTTAAGGTATTATGTTTATATAACTCATATAAAAATCTAATGTATAAATAAAAATTATGGATTAATAGATAGTCATTTATAAAAGTCAAATTTGTAGTCATGGTAATTATGTTTTCTAGCTAGAGATATATTTCAGTTATATAGATAATCTTCAACACTTCAAAGACCTACATAATACGACATTTAAAAGGTTTTAATAACTTAGACGTTTTTTGACAGTGAGATGTATCTGCTTCTGGTAGCACCAATTGCTTCAAGAGGATGATGGGCATCAAAGGGGCTTCTTATGGAATTTGCTAGCCATTTGGCGAGACACTGCACTTGCCTGAACTGTTTGATGGTGTGTTGTATGAATTGGACATGCAGGACCCACAGAAAAATGACTTCTAAACTCGCCAAAAGAGGAAGAGACAGTCTGTCAGGGTTCCTCCTTCACAGAAGAAACTGCCAAACATTCTGTAGGACACAGAAGAAAGCAGCTGATGAACTTTGCCATTACAAGGTAGAGCAGATCTTCAAATTTTCTGCTTCACTGAAAAGTCTGCCAGATATTATGGGCCTATAGGCTGAAGATGGATGCCACAATGTTACAAAAGTACTTTGTGTACTTTGTGTGACTGTCCAGGCAGAGAGATGTTTCTGTCATTTCTAGAACTTTGGAAGTTGCTTACAGTGTACTTCCTGTTTGCTTAGGTAATACTATATCCTCCTAGGGTTTTTGATGGAGCTCTTTCAGGCTGTAGCCACTACCTCTTCCTCACTATGATGGATTGTATCTTTTGTGACAATAAACCAAAATAAGCCCTTTTCCCCCTTAAGTTTTTTTTGTCAGATACATAGTCACAGCAATGAGAAAAGTAGGGAATGCAAAAAGCTGGTACCAAAAGCAGAGCTGTGCTGCGATAGCCTGTTCCTGTGGTCCTTAGGCCTTCAGGACTGGTTTGTGGGAAGAATGTAGAAGAGATTGGAAATTTAGGTTACAGAAATTCTAGAGTACTCTAAAAAGAGTTTACTGGATCTTGCTGCTGGTGGTGATTTGGAAGCCCAGAGCATCAACAGAAATGCACACAGTGAAGGCCACCAGGCCGTGACTGTTCACAGGGAAACAAGAAATCTACCAGAAGCTAGTGACCATGGGGCGATATTTTGACAAATAATCCGGCTGTTGTCTAATAACTTGGGTGAGGCTAAATTAAGAAAGAATGTATTAATTCCCACCCTTAACTAAGAAGGTGAAGGTGTCTCAAATTGACACTTGCAAAGGAAAAAATTAGTTTTTTCCAATGGCGTCTCCTTGGGTATATTAACTACACTTAAGGTCAAGCCCCATGCCCAGCAGTAGACAGACAACACAAAATGAACTCAATGGTATTTTTGGAAGCTCTTTTTGTCTCATACTGCTTTATTTAAATATTTTTATCTTCCCAGTCTTTTACTTGTATATTATGGTTTATTTTGTAATTTTATATGTTTTCTATACACACACACAAATGTGTGTTTCTTGTGCTTTCTCTGTTATTTTTTTAAGTTCTGGCTTATGTTCTTTTTGTTTGCTTGTTAGTTTGTTTTTCAGAGAGAGAAAAACAATTCATGGAGGTAAGTGGGTGGGGAGGGGTAAGATCTTAAACAAGTTAAGGGAGAGGAAACCATGATCAGAATATATTAGATAAACATTTATTTTCAAATAAATAAAATTATTTTAAAAATAAATAATGGACTAATGATTTGGCAAGGAAAATGTCAAGACAGATAGCACTCCCATGGTCATGGTGGCTACTCACTGTTCTTATCCATAGCTACAGCAACAGAGCACCAAACATAGCAGAGAGATGAAAACGTATCCTTGACAAGGAAAGGAATGAGTTTAAAGTTATAGGAGAGATGGCTGAGGAAGCCTCTGTAATCGTTAAAGATGTTCCAGCATTAGAGAGAAGATTGCTGCTGCGTAACTGGGTCTACAGGAAAGGTACATGAAGGTAAGACCCATCCTTTGAAAGCTCATCTTATGAAAGTAAAAATTTGTTTGAAAAGAAAGAAAAATTGAAAATGCTGTTGAAGGGACTATCTGCTCAAAACAACCACCTAGGAACGTGTTTCTCCTGAGCGGCACCAAGTGACCACTGCAACTGTGATCTAAGGCACCAAGAAGACATGCTAAGCTGGCCATAGAATTTATGAGTGTTGTCTATGTGCTATATAGACTGCTTGCTTTGGAGATATGAAAAATGTAAGATTGAGAAGACCACAAAGTCTTACAAGCCGGGTAACACGTGGCAGATAACAAACCCCTGGAAAGAAATTTAATCTAGAGGGACCACTGCATGACGGTGTGACAGCAAAGCCTAAGTCGCAATTTAGATTCCGGAATATTGGAAAAAGCAGACCCACAGGACATTTGCTGAAGAAAACTCTAGACAAGAGTGGACCCTGCCAAAGTGAGTGTCTACTTCTGCTGCAGTTAGCCAAGCTGGGTGACATAAGCCCCTAAAATCTAAGGCGATGGTGGAGACAAGCATGAATCGCTGGGCACAGCACTTCAGGAATTGATGCTAGCCCTGCTGGGTTGGGTATTGATTAGGTTTAGTCTTTTGTCTCTTTGTACTGTTCCTCTTGTCCTCTGATTTTTATTGGGACTTCTAGTTAAGAGATTGCCTTGAGTTTCAGGGCACCTTGGATTTTGGACTGTTAAATGGTGTTGAAATGGTTAAAAAAAATTAGGGATCTCAGAGATGGGATGATCACACTTTATGTTATGAGAATGAAACTGAGACTTTAGGACCAAAGACTATGTAGAATGTCATAATTTAACATGTTTGGTTGTCAGGCTGACAACCTAATCAGTAATCTAGATTGTCAAAGTGATGAGATTCAGGATCCTCATGAAAGCACACATATGGACATGTGTAAGGGGTGGTTCCCAGAGAGTTTAACGCACTAAGATGGAAGACCATTGCTGCGGGTAGAGAGCGCCACCAACAGGGTGTGGTCCCAGGTTGAATCCAAAGTCAAAAGTGATCTAAGCATACACATTTGTTTTTCTTTGTTTCCTCGCTGTGGACATAATCTAAGCTGCCGTTTCATGCCCCTGAGGCCCTAACTTACCAACTGGGGTGGATGGCTCTACTTGATGATGGTGTGAAATAGATTAATAACGGAGCCCCTGCAGGGAGATGGAGAAGTCCTTGCTCCCATCTCTTGTTTCATAGCAGCTATGTTTTCTAACTGAAATAGCATACTTAGAAAAGTTATATGCTTTTGGTGTGTGTTCATGTATGTATGTGATTATGCTTGTATGTTTATGTGGGTACACACATGCATGCAGGTTCACAGGCACACACACACATGTATGTCTCAAGGCCAAAGGTCAACCTTAGGTGTTCTTCCTCAGAAGTCACCCATTTTATTTCCCAAAGCAGAGTTCCCCATCAGCTTGTCACCTGCCAAACTGACTGGATTGCCTGCTCAGTCAGTACCAGGGGGATCTCCCTGTATCTGCCCCTCTGGTCTGCCTTTTTAAAACAAGGGTTCTGGGGACTGAAGTCAGATCAAGAAGTTCAGGTAGCAAGCACTTTACCAACTTAGTTTATTATCTAGTTTCATAAGCAATGTGTTTTTAAAATTAATATTCAAAGACAGAATACGAATCCTCGTGGGAGGAAATGTTAGCATGCATTTGTTCCTTTCCTTGTTGTGATGGATATCTGAGGGTAGCAACTTAGGGTGCATTTTGTTTTGAACATGAAATGTCCCCTCACAGACTCACATATCTGAACACTTGGCCCCCAGCTGGTGGCACTCGGAGTTTATTAAACTTCTATGAAGTAGAGCCTCACTGGAGTACATGAGGTATGAGGGTAGGCTTTACACCTGGGTCCCTTTTCCTGATTGATCGCTGCCTCCTGTTCTGCCCATATGTGAGGTAAACATGCCAGCTGAACACCCCTGCTGCCACAACTGTGAGCCACTCCAGTCACGGGCATCCCCTGCCAGGGCGGACTGCACCCTCTAATTTAGCCACAAGCCAAAATTATTCCTTTCCTTTGTAAGCTGCTTCTTGCCAGGTAATTGGTAACAACTCTGATAAAAACAGCACAGAGAAGTAGGACTTGTTCTCGCTCATTGTTTGAAAGGATGGCTTCCCTGGAAATGGAGAAAACCTGGTGGTAAGAGCAGCTCAGAGTTGGGCGGTCAGAGGAGGAGGTGGGGCAGCTGGTCACATCAAGTCGGCATTTGGAACCAGAGAGAAATGCTTTCTTTTATGATTAAATTTTGAGTTATTCATGTATTATGGACAGGAAACTCTGTTGCCTGAAGAGCTGTAAATATTTCTCTCCCAGTCTTTCAGCTGTCTCATCGTTCTGTCGATTTTATCTTGCTAAGCAGAGCATTTTACTTTCATGCAGTATCGTTTAACAATCTGGCTATTTCTTTCTGAGTTATGTAATTCTTTTCCAGGAAGTCCCTGTTATGGTCAGACCTTCAGTGTTTCCTCTGAGTTCTCTGATATTTCAAAGTCTCCGATTTTATATTAAAACTCTCAGTCTATCTCAAATTGGTTTTTGGTACAATGTGAGAGGTAAGACTGGCTGCTGTCTTCCACATGGGGGTAGCCAGTATCACTTGTACCAGCCATGAAAACATCTGCCCCTTCAGTCAGTGGATGCTTGTTTGTGGCACTTGTCATAAAAATAAGATCATACAGTATGGGTTTATTTCTGGGTCTTCTCTTCCATTTGTCTATATGCCAGTGACACTTTTTATTATTCTGGTGTTGACAGAGGTTTCTGTCCCGCCCAGTCCTGCAGCCGTTCAGTCCCAAAGAAACACATAGAGGCCTACATTAATTATAAACCAGTTGGCCTATTAGCTCAGGCTTCTTATTAATTAATTCTTATATCTTACATTAACCCATAATTCTTGTCTGTGTTAACCCTGTGACTTGGTATCTTTTATCAGTGAGATATTCTCATCTTGCATCCTCTGCATCTGGGTGATAACTACAGCCTGAACCTTTCCTCTTGCCAGAATTCTAGTCTTATATACTATACTTTCTACCTGACTACTGACCAATCAGCATTTTATTAAGCCAATACAAGTGACAATCTTTACAGAGTACAAGAGCATTCTCTCACAGCATTGTGGAGCTGCACTGAAATCTCTCAAAATAGCTTTTAATCCAATATTTGTTATATTTCCATAAAAACTTTAGGATTATTTTTCAATTTTTTGAATATTGTTACTTGAATTTCAATGAGGGATTGCATTTGTTCTAATCTGTAAGGGGAATAAAGCACATATACATTACCCAGGAACAAATATCACATGATGATTTCAATAGATTCAGAAAAAGTATGACTGAGCTTAACCTCTCTTCTGGGTCAGCTTCACCATGACTGTCACCAAATACTTGGCACAAATAACAAACGTAAAACAGTCCATTTTGGCTAATGGTTTCTGATGCATGAGCTCATAGTCCCTAGATTCACTGACTCTGCATTTGTGTGATGAGCAGAAGAACAGTCTGGAACATGTGGAAGAGGCTACTCACCTATGACAGGCAGGAAGCAGAGTGGAGCAACAGGAAGTAGAGAGAAGAACGCAGCCATGAACCTTACATAACCTGCGAAGTCCTATATCCAGCCATGAGCCACTCCCTACAACTAGGCTCAGACTCAAGATTCCAGCCCCTCCCACTTGTGACATTAGCTGATCATCACATGGAACTTGCGTCGAGACATGGTATATTGAAACCGTAACACTTACATGACAAAAACTATAATGAAACTATGAATGTAAGTGGCTGGTCCCAAATAAACCCAGGACAAATGGCTAACGGAGGTGCCTCTTAACTTACCAAAGCACATGCTGGCAGCCAGGTTCACCAGCACCTGTAGCCCCTCTCTGCTCCCTGCCTCTTACCTGAAACCTCTCCAGTCCAGATCCTTCACTTCCCCTTCCCTTCCCCCAGCTTCTAATTTCTATAAAAGCCTGCCATTTTGGCCAACCTGGGCTCCTCTCGCGGCTCTCTTCCCTTCCTCTCTCACTTTCCCCTCATCTCTCCTCTCATGGCCTGGCTCAGTCTGGACTCCTCTAGATGCCCCTGACTGTGCTCTCTCACATATCTCCAATAAAATCCTTCTCCTCAGCCATACCTTGGAGTGGCCATGTCCTCATTTTCCTTCGATAAGGATTGCACCTGAACATAGAACAGTAAAGATTATATATGATAAATCTAGGAGTCAACATTCATAATGGGGAAAGACGGAAAGCATTTGCTTTAAAACCAGGAACAAGACAAGAGCACATAGTCTTATTACTCTTATTCATATGATTCTTGAGATCTTAGTCAGGTCAACAAGAAGGGAAGGATGCCTTGGAAACCTGCTGCTCCTGGGAACTGAAAGAGCTGTAATTTTCCAGGAGCTGCAGCACGTCAGCTGGTTACTGGGAGCTCAAATCCATCACAACTGACTCGTCTGACCCACAGGGCAATGTCTTTAAAGTTGGTTCATCTTATTCAAGGTTGTTAAGCCCGAGTTGATATAAAATATCTCCTGCTTGTTTCTGCTCTTCTGTTCTTGGAGAGTGTCAGACAAGGACACTATCAGAGACTAGAGACAGCATCACTTGTTGCCTCAACATCATGGCTGTGGAAGTCTGTGTGTGTGTGCGCGTCTGCATGTGTGCATGCGCGGGAACATGCTTGGTGTGTGTGTGTGTGTGTGTGTGCCTCTGTCTGTTTGTCTGTGTGTGTTTGTATCTGCGTGTGTGTCATGTTTGTAGAAATCATGTTTCCAGATCAGATATAAATGGCTTCTTTGATCTAGTCACCATGGAAGCCTCACAATGTTCGAATTCCATCCCCAGTGTTAACATGTTAACTCAAAAGTCTCAGGATTCAAACAGCAACAGCAGCCAGGCGGTGGTGGCACACACCTCTAATTCCAGCGCTCAGGAGGTGAGGCAGGCAGATCTCTGTGAGTTTGAGGCCACTGTGGTTTACAAGAGCGAGTTCCAGGACAGGCTCCAAAGCTATAGAGAAACCCTGTCTCGAAAAAACAACAACAACAAAAATCAAACAGCAACAGTTGTAATAAGCAATGTAACAGAGACAAATAATAAGACTGAAAATAAGGTGACACAGAAAATACCATTCATGAGCCTATTTTTTAAACGATATTTTATTTGAAAAGTTCATACATATTTATAATGTATCCTGATCATACTAATTTCCACTAATCCTCCTCTTTCCCTAGATACAGAAATATGCATTCAGTCACAGAGACTGCAAAATATACATCCCTAACAAGAGATGGAAACATCTCTTCATAGCAAATGTGAGCAAGCCTATAAGCAGAGAGCATAGCTTGCCCCCTGTGTTGAGGTATTCACTGTAAATCATGTTCATTGGTTTTAGAGTCTGAACCATAGGAGCACTGACCTGCTAAGTCAGTGTTCCCCCAAACACCTAGTATGTACAGCCACATAGCAATTGTTCATATGTGTGGGTGACAGTATTACTAAAATCCCCTCCACATTGGTAATGCAGATGGTGGACAGAGGTGTTCAGTTGCATATCCCCCATCCAGATCCCAGGGCTGGGGATCTTCTAATGATACATTTCAAAGGTAACCAATGAGTTATTCCAAATTGATAGCATTTTGTTTTCATTTTGAGAAAACTATTTGCCTGAACAGCCTGATGCATTTGTCAGCTGAGGAAGTAGTTGCCAGAAGATCTAGTGGGCAATGGCGAATTACTCCCGAGGGACCTGTTTCATCAGCCACCCACATGTCCACAAGAATTTCTACCATGGCCTCCTTGAGATGCCTGGCTGAAGCGAGACGCCACCTGCACCTGGGTGAGTCAACTGTAACCAGGCAGGGTCTGTACCTACAGCAGTGCAAAGGACAAAATTCTGTTATTCTTGTGTGCCAGAGAATTAGTTGTGGGCTCTGTGTGCTAGGAGGAAAAGTCTGAGACATGGTGACCTGGAGCCTCTCCCAAGGGTGGGTCCCTGCTCTGTCCCGGAGCAGTAAAGCAGCTTTGTAGATTAAATCATCATTGTACCACACCCTGACGCGAGCAAGCCGGAATCAGTCTACAGGCACTGTTGCAGACTGATGTTCTGATGGCCCACAGACCCATCCACGTGCCACTAGTGGCTGCCACTTGACACCAAAGCTGGGGGTTCACAGTTGAAGGACAGTTTTCTTAAGCAAGGGTTATTGAAAGCCAATGCTTCTCTTTAATTCCTCATAAAAGATGAGATGCTGTATCCCAAGCAAGTCATCAGTGTGCGAATGTTAGGACCCATCTCATTTGATGGCTATGAAACCTTGATTCTCAGAAGTTAAATGCAGAGCCAATATCTACTCCATGATTGTTAAATCAGAGCCACTTTGCAAGAGGGCAGAGATGGGCATCCTTCCCAGGCCATCAGAAATTCAGACTCTCTAGATAGTGACCACTGACTTCTTGGTTACGAGTGGAAGGCTCGATCTTCTCAACTTGGTGTGTGTACTTCAGCGAGGGTCCTAATTACCCAGTGTGAGAAGAACAGGAGGACACAACAGTTATGGGGCAAGTGTGCCCTCAAGCCAAGGTTTCTCTCGCCAACCCTCATCTCAGATGCTACTTAGGCTATGACTTTTGGGACAAATAAACAAAGATGGCATGTAAGAATAAAGATAATCTTTAAGGCTTATGGCAACATGGGTGTTTTAGCAAAATGTAACCACAAAACATGTGGAATCTTGTCAACCCTAAAATAGGTCCCTTAATTAAGGTATCTACTTCCCTGCTCCAATAACCATCCTTCCTCTATTCCAACCATCCCAACC
>LOJH01066599.1:5369-15690 GCA_001685095.1 Ellobius talpinus | reverse complement strand
TATAACAACACAAATTTACCAGTTTTTTCAGGTCACTAAGGTAGTACACTAAAAGAAGCAAATCGATTCTTTGATTCTTTCTGTAAAGTGAAAAAGTATATAATTCATTGCTAAAAACACCAATAAACTGTTATACTCATAATAAAAAAAATCCTTCAGCACTTATAATCAAATGTCTTTTAGCAGCTGATGCTCCTTCATCAGCAGTCAAACAGTTCAAAGACAACACAATCACATACAGTATCCAGATTCTCTGTGTATTTTCCATCTTTACATGGAACCTAAGCCAGGGCAGATGGGAGTTGGGAAAGCTAGTTTTTCTTCCACACTCAGGTGGTTAGGTTTGGATCCAGCTCTGGTCTGCGATGGTGGCTAAAAATCCTCAGGCAAATGGCTTTTTTCATGAATTCATACCCAAAAAGTTGAATGCCAAAAGGTTACATGATTAATAAAAAAAAAACTCAGAGAAAGATATTGGGGTTCATCCTGAAGGTCAGAAAAGCAAAACAGCCAGCCACTGTCTCTTGCCTCTACCTCAGTCCAGATGGTGATCCTGCCTCCAGAAATCTCAGAATGAGACTGTGTCTGAGAGCTGTCTGTTCCCATTTTATAATCCTCTCCAAGGCTGGGATTAAGGGTGTGCAGCACTACCACCTGGTTTCTATGGCAAGCTAGTGTGACTACTGGGATTAAAGGTGTGTGTCATTGCTGTCTGGTCTGTAAGGCTGGCCAGTTGTCTGTTTTACTTTTCTGATCTTCAGGCAAGCTTTATTTACCAAAATACAAATGAAATTCCACTACATGGTCTCCTGTATCCCCAGCTGGCCTCAAAGTTGCTCTTTGCCTAAGAGTGCACTGATCCCCCTTTCTCATCTCCTGAATGCTAGGATTACAAGTCTACATGGCTACACCCATTTTATGGGGTCTGGAGATTTAACCCATACCTGCCAGGCAATCACTCTGACAACTGTGATAAATCCCCAGGCCTCTAAATTACATTAAGAATTACATTGTATGCCTCTGGTGCCTCTGGGTAAATATGCTTGTCTGGTGCCCAAGAACTGAGTTCCAGCCACCAGAACATGATGAAAGAAAAGAACTAATTGCTGAAAGTTGTCATTTGACCTTCACATGCAAACCTTGGTGCGCTCACCACCCCTCTTCCATCATTTTCACCTCCAACACGATAATTACAAAACATAAAAAATAAGGGATGCATTAAACATTGATACTTTTAAAACATGCCTGAAAAATTGACACTGCTTGATTTTGCTCCATATAAAACTCTTTGAAAAAAACCTGTTTTGCTTTGAGCTGTCATTCATTAGTCTTGTATGTATAAGACCCATCTGCAGCTCACACACAAAATGAAAGCAAAGAACAACAAATAAACAAACTAAACCCTACTTCTCATGTCTTAGAAGATGACTACAGTAAGGACCAAAGCTAAGATGTGGCCATGTAATCTCAGTCCTGAGTTTACAGTTCATCTTACACATTCATATTCATGCTCATAAATATGTATCCTGATGCTCCAGTTACAAAGAGATGCTTATATCTCTACATGGAGCTTATCTATGACATGAGCAAATACAGCTTTCTAAAAGTCCAGATAAATTAAGGTAAAACTTAGTTAATTTGGTTTTATGAATATTGTAATTGTTTTCATGTAAGCCATTTTACAGTTATCTGTCATTTGCTGTAAATTTTGCCTTCCGTGTTACTCATACTCCAACAGGAGAGCCTATCTGTTCTGCGAATGAAATGCACCTTCTTTGGAATAAGTGTTTCTCCCTCTTCTAACTAGCTGTTGTGAAATACTTGCCTCTCTTTCCTTAGATCTCATCATATTATCTCATAGTTAGGCGTGGTTCTAAGCAATCATTTACTCTGTAAGCAGGTTTTGAGAACTTTTAGAATGAGATCCCAAGTGCACCATTATCCTGAGATGAGAGGCAGGCCATATGGATATAATGTGTGCTGTCAGTGTCTCCTTTAGTTCTGCAGAGAAAAGCTGGCAAAGCTTCACCTGGCATTGAAAAAAAAACCTTAGAAGTGTCTTTAAATAAATGCTCTTTTCACAACCTTTAGCAAGATGAAAATGTTGTCTATTATATGAAGTTAGTTCCTAGATTTTGCTATACATAGATGTTGGCTAATGGCTCAAAAGACAAGTTTAGAGGCAATTCTCAGATATAGACTGTTTAGTTTCCTTTGGGAGTGATATATAAAAATACTAGAAATGCCTTAAAAAATTAGAAGCATAGTGAGTGAATTCCATCTTAAATTGAGCCCTATCTATGTATATTGTTGACTGTAATTTCAACTATGCTAAATATGGATATTCTTATTTCCTTTTTCTATTAATCAATCTAAATTTAAATTCAGTGGTCTATTTGAAAATCTCTTCTGCTAAACTGCATAATCCTTGAAGTTTAGTGACGTGCTGTGGTAGTTTGAATGTAACTGGAACCCGTAAGCTCATAGGGAGTGGCACTATTGGGAAGTATAACATTATTGAAGTAGGTGTGATCTTGTTGAAGAAAGTGTGTCACAATGGGATTGGGCTTTGAGATCTCTTTTGTGTCAGACTCATTCACTGCCACAGTCTATTTCGTGTTGGTTTCTGATCAAGATAGAGCCAGCACCATGTCTTCCTGCGCTCCACCATGCTCCCCACCATGATGATAATGGACTAAACCTCTGAACAGTAAACAAGCCACCCCAATGAAATGTTTTCCCTTATTAGAATTTCCGTGGTCATGGTGTCTCTTCACAGCAATAGCCACCCTAAGACAAAAGTTGGTGCCAGGGATTGGGATATTGCTGTAATAGGATGAACTATGTTTTTGCTTGAAGGAATTTGGACTTTGGTACTTTGGGTTAGGAAAAAAGTGCAATGCTTTAAGTACTGTTTAGTGGGGCCATAGTAGTTGGAACATGGAAGACAGAGATACTTAAGAGTTATTGATACTGTGGGGCATGTTTCAAGAGCTTTCAGGGAAGAATTTTAGCTTTTTGCCTAGAGATTGTTTCTGTGATATTTTGGTCAAGAAAGTGGCTGTCTTTTGCCTTTGTCTGAAAAGTCTGCCTGAGGCTAAAGTAAAGAGTTTTGTATTAATTCCATTAGTAGAGGAAATCTCAAAACAGCCTAGTATAGACTCTGTTCTGTGGTTATTATTGTTAACTCTGATAAAGATTTGTAATAAGAAGTAGTAAGCTGAACAAGTAAAAATACAAAGTGTACAATACAAAATGTAAATACAAAAAGGGGGCACCAAGAAGTGGAATAGAGCTGAATCCTGTGTTTAAGGAGATAAATGGATTAAGAAATTGAGTAAAGGGAGTAGTGACCTCAGGGCAAGTTTCCACCCAGCTAAGTTTCCAGTTTGCAAGGAATTAAAGAAAAACTTACGGCTCAGAGTAGTGATACATACCTGTAACCCCAGCACTCAGAAAGCAAAGGCTGGTGAATCTGAGCTTTAGTCCAGTCTATTCTATAGAGAAAGTTGCAGGACAGCCAAAATTAGGCAGTAAATCTAACAATCAAAACCAGAAAGATGGTGCAGATGTAATTGAATAAGGAAGCCGTGTCCCAGCCCCAGTAAGGAGCAGAACTTGACAGCTTTGATCTTGTGGTTCTGGCTTTAGAGTTAAGAATAGAATAAATGAATTGTGGAATTTGCCTCAGAGATTAAGGAAAGTCACTGAGTCCAGGTATATGTCAGGGGTGTCCATGAATGGAGGCATAGAGAAGTCATTGCAAATTTTTGAAGTTGAAGCCTGGATTACTTTGAGTAGCCAAGATTTTAGAGATACCAGAGTCTTGGGATCCTGCCAAGGAAAGCTGCTAACAGGGAATGGAACCGGCCTGAGAGAAAGAAAGAGACTGTGTTGCAGTCAACAAAGTTGAATGGAATTGGAGATCTGTTTTGAAACAGACATTGAGATACAGATTTTAGTGTTTGCCCAGCTGTTTTTCAGTCTTTCTTTGGTCCAGTATTTTCTCACTATGCTCCCTTTCCTACATTTTGGAGTGGTAATGTATATCCTGTGCTATTATATGTTGGAAGTATATTATCATTTTTAAAATTTTGATTTTATAAGGGTTTACAGTTAAGACATTGATTGACTCTCAGAAGGGACTTTGTACTTTGGGTTTTCAAATATTGTTGAGATTGTGATAGGCTATAGAGACTTGAAGTTGGACTAAATGTATTTTGCATTATGATATTATTACAAGCTTATGGAAGTCAGGGAAAGGAATGTGTTAGTTTGAATGTAATTGTTCTCTATAAGCTCATATGGAGTGGCAATATTGGGAGGAGTTGACAGAGACATCTTGCTGTATGGATAGTCACCCAAAGTTCTTCTGTATCATTACAGTGTTCTTTTTCAGCCAACAGGCCCATAGTATCTGGTAGACTTTTCCAAGAAGCAAGGAATTTCAAAGACAGTACTATTTATATTGGTAGTTTGTCAGTCACTTTCTTCTGTGTCTTGTAGAATGTCTGACAGACTGTTTCATGAACCCTGAACTCACCTTCTTTAGGCAAGTCCAGCAGTCATTTCTCTGTGGGTCCTACATGTCCAGTTAATACAGCACACCATTAAGCAGTCCAGGAAAGAGCAGTTTTTTTTTGTTCAAATGGCTAACAAACTCCATAAGGAACCTCTCCCATGCTCATCTTGAAATAGATTGATATTTTCAGGAGCAGAGTTTGTAACATGCTGCTCACAGACCCCATTTAAGTGTTTGGCCTCCTGAAAGAGCTGGAGATGTTCACGCAACTATCACAAACCAGGAAGCCCTCCCCTAAAGAAACTGTGCAACCTTTGCTGCCATTGCTAAGTCAAGAAGACCTCTCTTAAGGAGCCATGGTGCCCTTGCTCATTGCCAACAAACAGAGCCTATCTAAAAAAATGTGGCAACTAAGAGGGTGCACTGAACTCTTGTTTTTTTTTTCTTTTTCTTTTTTTTCTAGATTTTCTTTTCAAGCTCTGTTAGCTTTTATGTGGATGTAGTGGCCCATGTTGCCCATGTTGGTGCCATTCTCTTGGCTGAGGCTGCTTATTTGTTTCCCGGCCACTCAGAATCAAAATAATCACACAGAAACTATATTAATTACAGCACTGTTCAGCCAATAGCTTATATGTATTGCTAGCTAGCTCTTATACCTCAAATTAACCCATTTCCATTATTTTATATTTTACCATGATGCTCATGGTTTACCAGTAAGGTTCTTGGACATCTGTTTCCTTTGTCGGCTACATTCTATCTCCCTGACACTGCCTCTTTTCTCCCAGCATTCTGTTTAGTTTTCCTACATAGCTTTATTCTCCCCTGCCACAGGCCAGTGCAGCTTCTTTATTAACCAATGATAATAAAACATTTACAGCATACAGAAGGGAATCCCACAGTACCTCTCCTCCCACTCCCTCTACCTTTGCCCTACTCTACCCCATACACTCCTCAGAGAGGGTAAGGCTTCCCATGGGGAATCTACAAAGTCTAGAATATCACTTTGAGGCAGGACCAAGGCCCTCCCCACTATCTCTAGGCTAAGCAAGGTATCCCTCCAAGGAGAATGTGCTCCAAAAAGCCAGTTCAAGCAGTAGGAATAAATCCCAGTCCCAGTCATACAACTGTCAACCACATTCAGAGTGACTAGTTTGGTCCTATGTAGGTTCTCCCCTACCCCCATCATTTTGGAGTTGGTAAGCTCCCATCTACTCAGGTGAGCTGTTTCAGTGGGTATCACCATCATGGTCTTGACCCCTTTGCTCCTATTATCATTCCTCCCTCTCTTCACCTGGACTTTTGAAGCTCAGTCCAGTGATTTGCTGTGGATTTCTGCATCTTCTTTTATCAGTTGCTGGATGAAGGTTTTATGATAACAAATAAGGCAGTCATCAATATGATTACAGGGGAAGGCCAATTCAGGCATCCTCTCCACTATCACTTAGGGTCATAGCTGGGGTCATCCTTGTGGATTCCTGGGAATTTCTCTAGTGCCAGGTTTCTTGCTAGCTGCATAATTGCTCCCTTGATCAAGATATTTCTTTCCTTTGTTTCCCTCTCTGTCCTTCCCCATCTTGACCATACTGTTCCTTCATGTTCTCCTTTCCACTCCCTTTCTCGTCCCCTTCCACCATTCCTTTTCTCCCCCACCCCACACTTCCAATTTACTCAGGAGATATTGTCTTTTTTTCATTCCCAGGGGGATCCATATATGTTTCTCTTAGGGTTCTCCTTGTTACCCAGCTTCTCTGGTGCCATGGATTATAGTCTGGTTATCCTTTGCTTTACATCCAATGCCACTTATGAGTGAGTACATACCATATTTGTCTTTCTGGGTCTGGGTGACTTCACTTCTTAATGGATGCATAGATGTCTGTAATTGCATGAAAAATACTTTTAGTAATGTTACCTTTTTAAGTCATGAATTATAGTACGCAAGGAGTGTCTGAGTAAAGGCCTTGTGCAAGAAAGATAAAATGGAGTGAGAATCTGATCTCTGTGTGATATCTGCCTACACCAAATTCACCATCATTTATCACTCTGGGTCTTTTCCACATTATATATGTTTTGACATAAAAACAATAAAATAAAGAACACAGGTTATGAAAACTCAACATTGAACAAAAGCAAATAGTAAAGTTATATAATAACATTTTCATGAAAGGTATAAAGTGTGATTACTGTCTTTAATCTGGTTCCCATATTCTTATGAAAATGCCTTGAAACTTTTATTAAACTAACTTTGCAGGTCAGACATTTCTACAAATCTACATTTCTGGCTGATTCATCAGAAAAATCTGTTAACCACAGGAAGGATGTTTATTTTTCATAGACTATTTTCTGTGGATGTAAGCCATGATGTGGAGTTACACTGTGGTTCAGAAGACAGTTCTGTTTTGAAATAGCCCCTTGCCAGGGATTCAGTCAAATTACTTTTCCTTCTTAGTGTTTTTCCAAATTTCTTTCAGTTTGGGTTTTTTATGGTTTAAGGCATTCACAAATGTATGTGAAAATCATGGACATATGATTTTCAAAATATAATTTCATTATAATAGAACCTATATTGAGAGAATTTCAAATTATACACACAATTTTTAATCATTTTAGGTATTGTCAATTTTATAATTTGCCTACATTCTTTTTGAAGGTACACTCAGCTATAAAGTGATAAAATGTAATATTTAAAGGTAAATAGTACATTTCTGACTGATGGAAATTATACATCAAAATAATGTTTATAATAGGTAAGAATATTTGACATCAAACAAGTGTGTGTGTAAGGGAGGTACTGGTATTTGTATGTGTATATATCCATATAATCTAGTAGCTAATGGACCACTGAAATTCTGAGAAGACAGAGTGTGCACTTTATTTACCACCAGAATTCTCATGTAACATTCTAAAATTGCTTGTACTGTTATTCATACTCAAGGGAGGATATATCCACTTAGCTTTTAACACCTCTGATTTTTTTCTGAGAGGTAGAAGGTTATTAAGATCACCTATTATGAACCAACAACAGTTTTAAAACTTGAGAAGAAATCTTCATCTGGTATATATTCATTCCTCACCAGAGAAGAAAGGTTACACTTTTTTATTTTGAAGTAATGAGACTTGTTCTCAAATTTGATGTAGACATTCTATCAATCTCAGAAGCCATATCCCCAAAAGGCAGATCGAGGTTATGGGAAAAATGAAAGTATCAGATATCTAAGGCTTCCAGTCTGAGGAGTCAACAGGAGCTGTGCAGTGCCATGAGGAGCCCAGCAGGGTGGCTGGCTTCCTGTGCTAACATTTTTCTCCCATTTTCTAGTCACTCTCACCTTCATACAAGACAAGCTTGAATAAAAAGTCTAAGATATTAAAATACAGTCTCTCAGAACTATATTTTTCCCTATCTATTATTTTTCTCAAAAGTTTGTACAATTTCAAATTGTTATTATATACATCTGTCATCATCATAATTTTAGTTATAATCTGAAATAGATTATACAAAGAATGAAATGAAAATAATACATGAGCTAATATGCCATGCAAATTAACTATGTGAGGTCTCAAGTGATGTGGGATTCCCCTCCGTATGCTGTGAATGTGTTTTATTACCATTGGTTGATAAAGAAACTGCTTTGGCCTATGGCAGAGCAGAATATAGAAAGGCAGGAAAATTCAAGCAGAGATAGAGGAGGAAAGAAGGCAGAGTCAGGCAGATGCCATGTAACTGCTGAAGAAGAAAGATGCCAGAACCTTACCAATGAATCATTAGCCTCATGGTAAAATATGAAATAATAGAAATGGATTAATTTAATATATGAGTGGTAGGAGTGAGAATATGAGCAAAAACATCAAGACCATGATGCGTACACCCACTGAAACAGTCTATATGAGCTAATGGTAGCTCACCAACTCTGGCCAGATAGGGAAGGAAACATCATAGGACCAAACTAGTCCCTCTGAATGTGGTTGATAGTTGTTTGGCTGGGGCAGACTGAGGGGCCACTGGCAATGGCACTAGGATTTATCCCTACTGCTTGTACTGGCTTTTTGGGAACCTATTCTTTTTGTATGGATACCTTGCTCAACCTAGATATAGTAGGGAAGGCCTTGGATCTTCCCCAAAGCAATGTTCCTTACTCTCTCTGTGTAGTAGATGGGGGTTGGGTGGGGAGTAAGTAGAGGGAATGGGAGGAGGGAAGGGAGTGGGATCTTGGATAGGTATGCATAATGAAAAAGATAGTTTGTTTTCTTTTAAAAAATAAAATAAAAGAGCTAGCTAGGAAAACGCCTGAATCATTGGGGAAGTAGTGTTATAATTAATATCGTTTTGTGTGATTATTTGGGTCTGGGTAGCCAAGCAATGAAAGTGCAGTCTGTTTACATGATGGTACCTACTGTCTGGCATGGATGTAAGACTTTAAAAAGCTTTTTAAAAGGGGGGCTTCTAGACCCACAAAAACAGGAGCCAAATACAGCTTCTTGGTAGCTGCATATTTTCAGATAAGCTCTGTTTTCTGGCGGCAAACAGAGGTGCTGCTCCTTTAAGAGACAGCAACCTGGTTTGTGCTGGTGGCACAAATGGCTCTGGCTCTTTTGTTAGGTCCCACTATGCAGCACTTGAATGGGGTTTGTGGGCAGCTGCAAGTTACTTGGAGGCAGTGTGGGCCAACTTCTTCTGAGAGCTGGGGTGGTAAACATGGCTCACAGAGCTGGTGGTATATAGACCTTTGCCAAGGTGGAACTGTGAGCAGGGTGGAACCATCAGCCAAAGCAGCTGTTCTGGTCCTAACCATAACTTAACAGTGATCAAAACAAGGATTACAGATACACAGTAAAGACAGATTCAGGCAAAAATAAACCTCTGAACAGGTCATAATATGTTTAAAAATGTACGTAAGCTTAAGAAAAAAAGGAAAATGGGTATAGACAGTTTTAGAGTTTTTTAAAAATAATGAAAAGTCTTTAAAGAGAAAGTAAAAGTAATATAAAAAAGTCATGTAAAGATGGAAAATACACAGAGTCTGGATTATGCACCCTATTGTGTTTTGAACTTTTTGACTGTTAATGAGCTAACTGCTGAGAGACACTTTCTTGGGCTGCTAAGCTAAAACAACATAAAGGTATCTTGACTTCAAAATTTTAATCTAAGGATATATTACTTTGGAAAAGAGGTTCTGCCTTTTGCTCCCACAGAGGATGGGAACCTGTGGACTCTTTGCAGGCTAATGGTTTGATGGAATATGAACCCCCTCCTTTCAAAGGGTCTCCATGAACCCTAAAAATACTTTGTCCAACAAACATCACGAAGAAGTTTGGAGCAAACTTTGCCCAAATTCCCAAAATGATTGTTTATAAATGTTTATTTACCTTTTAAAAGGGTTGGTTATAAACGATTAATGATCACAGTCAATTTCTAAAAAAGTGGATATATATATATATTAATACTTTACATTACATCAGTATGGACTTTGGTTTGTTGATACAAATTGAAGATCAATTTTGCTGTATGTATATTTCTACTCTTGTTTAAGGTATTATGTTGATACAGCTCATTTAAAATGGTATGTATAATTAAAAATTACAGATTAATAGTCATTTATAATAGTCAAACTTATAGTAATGTTATTTAGATTTTTTTAGACATACAGAGATATATTTCAGTTAACTTTCCAAAAGACAGAATGGTCCTTCAGGGTTCGTGCATCACAAAAGAAACTTCCAGACATTCTGCAGGACACAGAAGAAAGCAACTGATGAATTTTGGCAGAACATATCTTCAAATTTCCTGCTTCACTGAAAAGTCTG
>LOJH01066595.1:0-10322 GCA_001685095.1 Ellobius talpinus | reverse complement strand
GTGGCGCACCACAATCCCCCTGCATGTATGCCAAAGCACTCATAACAGCTCCAAGCAGACTCTGAATACAATTGTGAATCACATTGTTTCTTCATCGGCCCCAAGAAGCCAAATGGTGATGCTACCCAAATCTTGCTTGCTAACCGTTACATAGAGTTTGCCATTCTGCTTCTCTCATTGTGTGGGCACTGCCACTCTGTGAAAGGTGGGCCACCTCAGCAGGTTCACACTTGGCTGTAGAAACTCAACCCGATAACCATGTCTCCTGGAGATCTAGATGGGTGCTGCGCTCAAGCTGGTCACATATGGGCCACTAAAGAATACTGTTGAGAGTGGTCCAGAGCAAGATACCCATGACGCAAGACCATCTGCATGATTACGATGCTGGCTCACAATGTCTTCACATCAAACACGCTCACACTGCCTGGGTTAGCAGCTTCTTACAGACAGCGATGGCACAGACTATCCTTGATTTGTACCCAAGGGAAGCTGAGTGGGGAGAACACACATTTACTAATGAAGCTCTCTTCCTATCATTCCCTTTCCTTGTCTTCCTGCTTCACCTGCTTCTCTCCTCCATCCCAGTAACTGGGGAAACAGCTAGAGAGTAGAGAAGCACAAAATGGAGCAATAAAAAGACACGTCTGGGCTGGAGAGGTGGCTGAGTGGTTATGAGCCATGAGGACCTAAGTTCAGATCCTAATGCCTGTGTAATGAGCAAGACAAACATGCAATTCCAGTTCCAAGACAGCCAACACCTTCATCTGACCCCTGCACACACACTTGCACAGACTCATGCTTGTACCCACATGCACATACACACAAATAAAATAAGTCTGATTTAAAATAGTTCAGGTTATCCTGGACTACATAGTTCAAGGCCAGCCTGGGATTTCCTATTCCAAATTTAAAATAATAGTAACAATAATGATAATAATCAGTAAATAACTAAGGAATTATTTTTTAAAGCAAAAAATGAAAAAATTAAAATGAAAACACCTAAGTCAATAGGGACTGATATGTGCCCAAGGATACTCTCAACATAAGCCTCTCTTATCTCCCAAGATGCTTTTTGTTGGATTTTTATCAGTCTTATTCAAGTTTCCTAAGTAATTTATAACAGCTTAGCATTTTGACAGAATCTGAAACGTCCACGATCACCACCGCCTATGGCCACCCTAAGGCCATTGCCCACTTCTCTGTCCCTTCCATGATAACCACTGCCTATGGCCACCCTAAGGCCATTCCCTACTTCTCTGGCCCTTGCTTTCCCCTGCCAGAAAGCTAGAATGCTAAACAAGTGAAAACCCTCACTCTCAGCCTCCCTTGCAGCTAGAACACACTCACAAGTGAGTCTGGCCTCTGACACAGGTGAAGAAATGTACTGTCACTTACCAAAAGGCAACTTAAAGGGGCCCTAGCATGCTCATGTCCTCTTTTAGCTTCTTTTCTCACCTCCTGGGGTGTCACAGCATCCTGAGACAGGCCACAACTGTCCAGCATCAGAAAGTGACAAGTGGGAGGTGATGGCATGGACCAATGGCAGACAGGGACATGGAATGACCCTGAGCCCTGTTGGCCTAACTGAGCCCCAGAACCAGTCCAGGACTCTCTGCTCCCAAGTTTACAGCAGAAGAGACAAACAGTCCCCCCGTTTGTTTATCCACTGACATAACAAAGGATTTGGGGTTACCCACACTCTTGCTTGTGGACTCATGAAGTCAAGTCACTTCTGACTTAGAAGTGAGAACCACTTTCACTTTAACTTATTGCTGTTGATTTAGGGGTACACTCTGGAAATGCCATTTTGTCAACGCCGGTCTTTTGTCAGAATGCCATTGACTTGAGTACATCTGTCCCCAGGACAATGAAACCAGAGATGAAGGCACATTTAACCAATCACACTGGCAAAATGTGATCATTAGGATTTAAACTTTTAAAGCTCTTGGACATTTTGTTTAAAAAACTAACATAAACAGAAGCTACTGTTTGGGGGAAATCTTATCCCCCCATCCACATCATTAGCTTTCTTGAGTGGATTAGAAAGATAAATTGGAGGGATCCCATGGATATTGTACATAACAACCATAAGAAGATAAGCCACTGCAAAGAGCAGAAGTTGAGAGCTGCAGAAGGAGCACAGGGCCATGCCTGCTGAGGACAGGGTCACAGACTCACAGGAAATCAGTACTTTCCAGGTTTTTATGGGATCTTTTGCACATTCTTCAAATTCAATTTGCAACCAAGAAATGATTTCTTAAAGAACTGCCATTGTTCGCTGGTTCAACTCAGACTCAGCCCACTACAAACTGCTTGACATGCCAGCCAAAACACACACAAAAACTCTCTCTAAAAATTCATTTCTTTCCCCAAAATGTGAAAGTCATTGTCTAACTATGTTAAACAGTCAGGCATTCCTGTGTCCCTGGTCACCACTCAGATATCACTGAAAGCTCCCTGGAAAATTCCCTTAGAAAATGTGCTAGGCAGTGGCTGGGGATGGGGCTCAGGTGATGAGTGCTTGCCTGGTGTGCATGAAGCCTTGAGTTCAATCCCCAGCACCTCATAAACCAAAAATGGGGGGACATGCTTGCAGTCCCAGCATGTGGGGGCAGAAGGGTCAGAAATTCAAAATCATCTTTGCTTAAATGGTGTGTTTAGGGCCAGCCTGGGACACAGAACAAAATACTAATAAAAGATGACAAACAAGTGTTGTGGGGAGGTAGGTTTAAAAAAAAAGGCAAGTGGAACAGATGTGATCAGAAACCACAAAGACCCAGTGACAGCCCTGATTCCTAATGAATAGTTTTTAAAGATGTATAAGTCACTTAGTGGTTGTTAATGGGAACAGACAATCTGTTAATAAAGGAGTAATACCAAGTAATGAACAAAAGTGTGTGTGTGTGTGTTTGTGTGTGTGTGTGTGTGTATGTGTGTGTGTGTGTGTAAAATCTTAAGGAAGGAAATGGGCTTGGTCGACCAGATACCTTGGGTCGGTCATGCCATTCATTCACCCAGCAACAATAGGTCTCAGAGTCTAAGTAAGGCACTGGGAATACACAAGGGAACAGAGACGCTTCTACCTGTGGTAGCCATTTTCTCTCCAATCCCACTGCACAACTAGTCAGGGACACTGATCAAACCCATACCTGGTTGAAACCATAAAGCATACTTTCAAGGTTTCTACAAGTAGAAAGTGTGGGTGCCAGATGCACATTGTGTTGGCTGTGAGTGTGTGGAGTTAAAGCATGGGGGTTAAGGGTGGGATCAGACACACAAGCATAGGTCTCCACCTGCTGATGGGGCAAGTTTAACAAAGCCCTACTATAGGAAGGACCTTGCTCATAGCCATACTCCTGGTCCCTTTTGCAATAGGGACCAGGTTGACAACAACTGCTCCTTCGGGGAAGCCCTACTTGAGCTTGGCACACCACAGGGTGATGGAGTCACTCATTGACAGCCAAGTAGCAGAGACCCAGAAAGGGTGTTGTTCTGCTTTCATCTCTTCAGCTTCCAGCTCCAGTTTAGAGTCATGTAGGGAGGTTGAGGCACCGGGAATTTGGGGGAAGACATCACATTCACAGTCAAGAAGGGAAAGAAAGGAATGTGTGAGTGCTGGCTTGTTGGCTTGCGCCCAACACTCTCCTTTCTTATACTGTGTAGGACCCACAGCCTAGGAAATGGTGCTGCTCACAACGGGCTGGGTCTTTCTACATCAATTAGTAGCCAAGACAACCCCCACAGACCTGCCCACAGGTCTAAATAGTTCTGCATTAGACTCTTCCCAGGTGATTCTGTGTTGTATTTAGGTGACGGCTAAAACCAGGTCAGAAATGCCTGCGCTGGCACTCACACATAGCCTAGGGAAGAAAACCAGACACGCAACGGTTAATTCCCAGACACGCAACCTCAGGTAGCCTGCAGGGGAGGATTGCGGGATGTCTAAGATTTAAGTCCAAATCCTAGGACAAGTATGTACTAGCTGATGCCTTTGGGAGAGCAGCTCACGTTAACAGCTTGGAACCTGACTCCCACAGGAAGACGAGTATCACGATGTGGAAACTAAGTATAAGAATACCCTGGGAAGAGTTGGTTATGGATAGGAAATAAAAAAAGGCTGCCTACACCACAGGGTGAAATTCGTGTCTGCAGCTTGTGTTGTATTGAGTCTTCTGATGCCACCATAGAAAACGACAATGCTGTTCCCTTTAATCAGCATTCACAGCTCTCCAGTTAGGTTGTGTCTGAGGGTTTCTGTTGCTGTGAAGAGACACCATGAGCACAGCAACTCTTATAAAGGAAAACATTTGATTGGGGTGGCTTACAATTTGGAGATACAGTCCATTATTATCATGTTGGGACATGTTGGTGTGCAGGCAGGCATGGTACCATAGAAGTAATTGCGACTTCTACATCTGGCAGTCAACAAGAAGTGGTCTGTCTCACTGGGCATGGCTTGAGCATCTGTGAGCCCTCAAAGCCCACCTCCACAGTGACACACTTCCTCCAACAAGACCACACCTACTCCAACAAGGCCACACCTCCAAATAGTGCCATTCCCTTTGCGGGCCATTTTCTTTCAAACCACCACAGACTGTTACACTTAGTTTTAAGTGTAGCATAATATATGGAATATTCTGATTACTATAATTATAATATTCACAATACTCTTTCTAGGTACAAAACTGAAGCTTTAGCTTTGACTGAGAGAGAGCAATCAACAAGACCATGAGCCCTGCCCCCACCTTCAACTTTCCATATTCTTCCCCCTGGTCCACTTGCTTCAATTTTGGCCTGGGACTACAAATGTACTAAGGGTACCCCAACAGCTAAAAGGTTACAAACCCAGCTTTAGACTTCGGTTTTAAATCCCTTTCTTATTAATATTTTATTCGCAATTGTTAATACAGTCATATTGACCATTAACGAGTAATTTGACCTTCCCAACTTAATATTTGCAGGAAGCTTCAACAAGTGGCAAAGTGGGAAAAAAAGCAGCGCATTAAGGGAACAAAACAGATAACTGGACGTTTGTGATCATCTCTCTTTGAGGCCCAGCCACCAACAAATAAATCCCTTTTAAAGAAACCCACAGACAATGGGACAACCTCGGAAAGGTCGGGAGCGCCCTCTATGGGCCACAGAGCTGAAGCACGGCCGAGGATTCTGGGTTCAGGGAAGCTGTCAAGTCTTAAAGGGCTTCTAGGAGGAAGGAAAGTAGGATGCTGGTTTACGTGACTAACCAATTGTTCCAAATGCTCCAATGAGCTCTTATTAACGCTGGCGAAGATGTGCCGGCAACAACAGCTACAATTCCCGCCTCCCGCAGCGACCTGCTCTCCCCAAGGACCGAGGTTTCCAGTTCGCTCCGTATCTAGACAGATGAATCCCGAACATTCACAAGTGCACAGCAGGCCTCTTCCTTTCTCACTTCCACTTTTCTAGCTGTAAATATCCACCCCCGTATTTTCTAATTCAAACAAAAGCTCCTGAACGCAGAAGTTTAATTACAACTTAAGAAAGCCCTGAAATTCCGTAGGAAACAAAGTCGAGGTGCCGCCCCCAGTCAGCCTCTGGGAGCATCTCTGGGGACTTTTGTGTCCAAGTTCTTTATTCACATCCCTCGGGGGACAGTAGCCCCCAAATATCTCCTCCTGATTCCCAGAGCCAAGGGAGATGGGCACTCCTTAACTCAAAAGGGAAGGTAAACCGATCAGCCACAGGTCTCACAAGGGAACACAGCCCTGGTTCTTAGCCCCCACGGGACCCATTCTGGACCCCTGACCTCCAGTACTATATGGTAACAAATTGTTGCTGCTCTAAGCCAGGAGGGGTGTGTTCACTCCTCGCAGCAACCATAGGGAAAGGATGCATCCCACACCCTTCCCTCCCGAAGACAAGGGATGAGCCACCATGACTTAAGTGCAGATAGGACATGTTGGTATCTTGGGGAACCCTCTAGTGATGGCTTCCTAGGGACATAAATCGTCACCGTGCAATCCCACCGTACCCTCTAATTTCACAATAATGCATTCTCTGCTCACAAAAGTCAGTGGTACCAACCAACCATCCATCTGGCTAGGCTCCGAAGCACAAGCTAAAACACAAGGGGTCTCCTGCTTGCAAAGAAACAATAGAGATCTGGAGCAGGCTGGGCCATGGGAAAGCTTCCAAGGGTTCTGACGACGAGGGGATCTCACTGACCAGGTCTGTCTGCAAACGAAGACGGACTGCTGAAGGCCAGCAGAGAAGTCACGGTGGTGCTGACTCTGACCCAACATCCGCCTCCTAAGTTCCATTGAGCTATGTAACCCAGGAGCTCTGAAACTGCATGGCCTTTCTACCTTGCAACTTATAAAATTCCCATAAAACTTATGCATGATCTTCCTCCCCACTGTACTAGGAATTATACTAGTTTAAAAGTTAATTAGTTTATAATGGGGATGTAGCTCAGGGGATGTGTTTGCCTAGCATGTGTTTGATACCCAGTGACAGACAAAAATAATTATATAGGCACTTACTGATTTTTTTTTGATATTTAAAAAAATAACCACAGAACTGGAGAGATGGTTTGGCTATTGAGAGAGATTACTACTCTTGGAGAGGACCGTGGTTTGATTCCCAGCACCCACAGCTCACAACCACCTGTAACTCTAGTTCCGGGGGAATCTAATGCTTTTGTTCTGGTCTCCGCTGGAACCAAGCATTCGCATACACGCATGCAGACAAACACTCGTACACAGGGAAAATTTTAACTAAAAAGTGTTTAAATAACTATACAAAAGTCTTGGATGTTGACACAGAGCAAAGTTTCGAAAGAATAACTGTGTTTCCCTAACTGAGAAGGCAACAGAAGGGCGGCGGCCCTTGTATTTTGGCAAATCACCTTAACAGAAGGTGGTTAGACAAGGTGCTGTCTACTCGTTCAATCCATATGTTGCCCTTTGGCTGAAGAAAATCTGGCCTCCTACAGGTGGCGCGGGAGTGCTCCCACAACCTTTGCGGATAACTTTGGAAAATACTTCAAACTACACCGAGCTCCCCATGGAGCTTCCCTAAGGGTTGGTTGCACTGTAGAATCTAAAACTACGGAGAGAATTTTTCCCATTTTTTTGTACACTGAAAGTGCATCCCTCTAGAACAGGGTGGTACCTCAGTGGCACAGCATTTACCTGGCAAGCACAAGGCCCCGTGTTCAATTCTCAACACGAGAAAATGTTACAGGGGTGAAAGATTCAAAGTTCAAGGTAGGCGATAGATCTCATGTGTGTGTGTGTGTGTGTGTGTGTGTGTGTGTGCGCGCTGTGTACTCACATGTGCTCTGGCATGTGCACACATGATTGCACACTTGCACATGGAGGTCAGAATGTGACTTTTGGAAGTCTGTTCTCACCTTGTACCGCATTGGGGCAGAGTCTCTCCTGGTTCTGCTACTGTGCAGTGCACTAGGCCAGCTGACTCACAACTGTGAGTGATTCCTAGTGACCCTCCTATCTTGCTACAGGAGCAGTAGCATTGTGGACACATGCCACCACATTGGGCCCCTGTGTAATATTCTGTATGATAGCCATACATAATGGACTTAGCATGTTTCATCGAGCGACATTTTAGAAATCACCCTCATCTCATATTGCTATTAAAACCACATTCACCCACATCACCACTGTCCTGAGAAAGGTTTCTAACACAGGGAAGCACCTGCCTACCAGAGAGGCAGCTTAGCTACACTCAATTTTTAACTTAAAAAACTCAAGTTGTTTCACTGACAGGAAACACTTGTGACTACTCTGCTAGATGCAGCAAGCCCATTTTGTTCATTTCTGAAGAAAAAAAATTGTGCTACAGCTACCCAACCCAGTAACTACAGTTTGTCTGTAGCCATTTTTTTAAGTAAATACAGATCCCACTAGAAAGCAAGTTACTCAACTGCCCTGCGAAGTCACACTGGTGTTCCTCCGTGGGGTCAGAGTTAGTACCCCTGCTAAAAATGATATCAAGGATATTCCTCATTTAAACTGGCACATATTCTCTCTCTCCTTCTCTCTTTCTTTCTCTCCCCCCCAAAGGCCTGAAAAATTCAACATTGTTAGTGTTTTCAGTATCCCTGTCTTGCCTTATTATCGGCTACCATTTATTACACTGGGCAAGCTTTTGCACCATCCATGTGAGCATCAATGCGGAAAAGAGGCAAAGAGCTTTGAGAATAAGTTTGAACTTGAAGATTTATTGAAAAGATTTTTTGCTTTAAATAGAAGACACCCCTTAGCCACACCTGGATGCTCACTGTAAAGGCATGCATGGTTTCAGGAAAATGTTTCCTAAAGACTGGGGAGCAACACCCCCCCGTTATTTTAATGTTTGCATGGTAGCTATTGTAGTAATGGGTGCTGTGGGGGAGGAGCATCGCTTGCTGACTTTGTTTTATGTTCCTCAATCCTAAGTCTCAGGGCTCAATGGGATCTTCAGTACATGCTGCAAGGAAAATCCCTTAGCGCTATAATGGTCTGCTACCGTCAGCATAGCTCTGGGTAATTTGCCTTACAGAGATGCTGGACCCAATGAGGAGGGATGGGACTGACAGCAACCGCTTGCAGGAAGCATGAATTAAGTCTGCCCGTGGCCTTCCCCATCAGACACAAATCCAGGCAGCTGCTGCCACTGTGAATGGCAAGACAGACAGGAAGGCTCCTCAAGGAGCCCATGGAATAAATTACATGATTTCTTCCCCAGCACAGGAGCCATCTGCAGGCTGCTATGCCCACTTCTTCCCTCTGCTAATTGAACTTAAGTATGGTAAATAGGCACTCTGAGATGCGCTTGTCTTCTTTGTCCATTTCTAGTCTGGTCATCGTTTTCCTGCAAATCCCACGTCAACACAGTAGAGAGACGTGCCAACAAGCCTTCCAGTTCCAACATTCCACAGTGCAGTGACTTGCAGAGCAGAGTGCATTCTTAGGAGTGGCCGACAACACTGTAGAACCCTTGAGGGTCACAAACAGCTCTGACTCCCCATGTGCACCAGCAGAACCCATCCTACAGGTGACCGTGGAAACAGACAGGAAGGGATTCCACTCTCAGATAGCTTTCTGTAACAAAACCTCTTTCAGCCCTCAGAAAACTTAGAAAGAGAGAAGTCATGGGACTGTAGGTGGGGAAGCTGGAAAACTGGAATAGGTTTATTCTGTCAGGCATTGTGTAAAATATGAAATGAATACTTGCCTTAAGATCATGAACAGGAGAGAAAAGACCCCTACTGCCTATAGGACCCTTTTATGATAAAGGAACTTGGCATCAGGGTACAAGGCATACAGTGCCACCAAGCAATAGTCATGATAGAGCTACCAAAGATGTCACAGACCAGTGTCCCTTTATCCTTGTGGGGAGAGCAAAACAGGCACCAGCATAAGAAGCAAATAGCCCTTGTTGGAAAAGAAACTTTAATTTTTTTTCAGCCGTGCTGGGACAGAAAAAGAAAAAAAGCCTGTTTCTTAGATTCCTACAAATTAATGACATAAATAAAAGTCACAGTTCTGAGTGTGTAAATGCATGCGCGGAGGTGCAAACCAAGACACCAAGGACATAGGAACGAAAGTCCAGTACAAGACTGTTTCTTTCTTCCTTGACAACTAACTGAGAGCCAGCCAAGCCTCTTTGCTTGCAAAGCAAGTGTCCACCCAGGCTGCAGCCTGAGCTTAGGAGAAGGTGAAGTTCTCCAGGACTCACTGACTGTTCGGGTCCCTATCCCTCCTCCAAAGACAAATGTCTTCTTCCAGCTGCAAAATCCCCAAGCCTGACGCTCCTTAGACTGTTGCTGGCTCTGCCTCTCTGAATCCCTCTGGGCTCCCCTGTGACCCTATCCTACCTCGAGACAGGTGAACAAGATGACAGACGATGACCACCCACACCCCCAGGGAGAGTCTGACCAAAGAAAGTGTCCCCCCACCCACCTCCTACCCCCGCGAGATGCCCAAAGTCACTTTTCCTTTCCTTTGCCTAGATCTCCCGGGCACCTAGACAAGTTCCAGTCTCCTGATTCCTGGACGTTCCAGGACGCTGTTGAAGGCACCCCAGTTCTTTCGTGCTGTAGGTGTCCCGAAGCCCATCTCCCGCGCGCAGAGTGTCCAGTGCCCACACCCAGCGAGCCCTGACTCCACCCAGGAGGATGCACAGGTTAGTGACAAGACAGGCACGGAGGCTACACAGAGTCAGAGCGGGGCAGTTGTCCCCAGAGTGACAAGCGGGCGGGCAGAGAAAAAGACAGTCAACCGACCGCAGAGTCCCGCATGTGCGTACCTGGGGGCCCCGCAGAGGAGGCCACGGGG
>LOJH01066590.1:0-10323 GCA_001685095.1 Ellobius talpinus | reverse complement strand
GGGGTGGGGTGGGGTCCTCTGGCCAACCAGTTAGCCAAGTCAGAAAGCCCCAGGTTCAGTGAGAAACCCTATCTCAAAAATGGTATGGAGAGGAACTGCAGAAGGCGTCCCTGGGTGACCTCAGCCTATACACAAAGGGTTAAGATGGTGAATTTTCTATTTTACCATAATAACGGAAAAACTACTGTTTTCAGCTAAAAGGAATTACTACTATTAAATCTAAACTAGGAATATTGAACAGCTTATAATTCTGGTGCCCTGTGTAAACAAGCAAACATTTGGACTAGGAAACAATTAATTTGGACCTAGTGTCAGCTTTGCACAAATAATATTCATTTACTATTAAAGTAGGGTTGGGTTGTTTTTTTTTCGTTGTTGTTGTTTTGGTTTAGTTTGGTTTGGTTTGGTTTGGTTTGTTTTTTTCCTCCGGGTAGCCCTGATTGTCCTGGAACTCACTCTGTAGACTAGACTAGACTGGCCTTGAACTCATAGAGATCTGCCTCCCAAGTACTGGGATTAAAAGCATGAGCCACCACTGCCCGGCCTCAGATTTATTACTCTTTTATTTTGTTTTTGTTTGTTTGTTTGTTTTGTTTTGTTTTGTTTTTCTCAACAGAGTTTCTCTGTGTAACAGCCCTGGCTATCCTGGGACTCTCTCTGTAGACCAGGCTGGCCTTGAACTCACAAAGATCCGCCTGCCTCTGCCTCCCGAGTGCTGGGATTAAAGTACCAAGGTCATTCTTGAACTCAAGAAAGAAAGTGGGGAGAAAGGGAAGAGAGGGGAAGAAGAACTGAAGAAATAGAGAACAAGGGTAGCCAACTTTTTTAATTTTATTTTTTTAAAAATATAGATTTATAGACCCAAAAATCTTAGCTAATACCAAGTAGAAGAGATATGAATAAAATACTTAAGTATCCCATAATGAAACCAGGATAAAACAAGTATAAAATCTTGACAGACACAAAGAAAATACAACTGAATGTCTTACAATGATACAAATCATAGTTAATTTCTTGTGAGAAATATGAACATCAAAAGACAATGAAAGAACATTTGAAAAACATGAAGAAGGAAAAATAAGCAAAAAGGCCAACTCAGAATTCTATATCCAATAGTTTAGAAACAAAAATGAAATAAAGATATTTTTAAATAGGTACAATCTCAGATTTTAAACAGTCTTTAACTGCTAGCAGAATATTACTTCTGGAAGCACAAAAAGAGCATGCCTTGAGTAAAGGAAAACCAGTCTAGGCCAAACTCAAATTTGTAGAAAGGAACAAAATGCTATGCAGATGCGAGGTAAACTCTGATTCTCTGGTCATGGTCTCAATCTGTTCAGGCTGCAGCTTTCATAGACCACCAGAGGTTGGGCAGTTTATAAACAACAACAACAACAAAACATTTCTCAGAGTTCTGGAGAAGAAGAAGTCCAAAATGTAGACACCAGTGAGTGAGAGTGTCCATTGGTTGGTCCTGGTGAGAACTGACCTTTCTCCATAATCCTTTATCTTCTCACTTTAATCTACACAGCATGAGGAAAGAGGAGCTTTCCTGGGCTGTCTTTGAAAGAATGCTTGAGGACTCTGCCCTCAGGGTCTCAGCACTATCAAAGATCTGGTCTCCAAAGGTTAGGATTTCAATGACTTGGAGATAAGGGGAATATGACTATGACAATTGACAACACTGAGTTTCTAGAAAAAAATTCTAAACTAAAAAAATGCAGTGCTGTGGGTTAAAGCTCACAACACTTGCAGGAAAAAATCAATGTGAAAGTAATAGTATAGGTGATTGTGAGTTAGGCAGGTATTATATTGTTGTCAATATGGTATTTATAAAGTAAGAAATTGGAGTTTTCAAACAGTTCAAGAGTCAAAGGTAAAAAGAAGAAAGCCGTTACTACTAACTTTACATAGACTCTAAACTTAACATGTTCTTCAGACCAGAGCAACAATAAAGTAAAAATATGAAAAGCTATATATCCTTAATAAAATACGAATAGAAATAAAGTAAGCTTTAAAACTGTCAATTGAACTAATCTCACAAAATCAGTAAAATAATAGCAGAAATTAGAAAGTGAAGGGGTAAACAGAGAATAACAAATGGCAGACACCTATCCAGTCACATTAGTCTCTACTAAATGTAAACTGAGCATTCTAAATCAAAACTGAGATGCCACTTAGTAAAACAGTAGACACAACAGAATGAGTGCACAGCATTCTTCTCTACATATGTATTCAAAGGAAAAGGAGGAAAAAGCAAGAAGAAGAAATATTACAAATACATTTTGTTTTTAATGAGTTTAAGAAAGCTAGAACGACAATGCTAGCAACTGTCACATAGCATTGCAAGAGAAGATATTTGGGATGGTAAGAAAATATATAAACACATTAATTATACAAATAAGGAAGCAAAACCAGACAAACTATTGGGAATAAAAACAAGTCAAGAACATAGTTGAAATTTGTGTGCCTCCTTTCCATAATGAAAAAATTAAAAGTATTTCATAACAGATGAGCTGTCTGAGTGGAGCTGTGTCTCTCACACTTATGAATCACTAAGTGCAACATATTCAGAACATACAAGTACACATAACTACATGTAATATATTCAAAATATACAAGTACACATGAAGTACATACCATAAAAGATTATGCTGGGCAGTAAAATGATTTTCAAACATTTCTTGCTAGATTCTTCTTAGATATTATTAAAACTAAAACTTCTTGGTATATATGTATGTAGTATGCAGGTGTGTGTGTATGAGTGTGTGTGTGTGTGCGTATGTGTGTGTGCATGCATGTGTGTGTGTATGTGAAGGGACTTATCCCTGGAGGTACAAGAGGATAACAGAAGTTGAGGGTCTTCCCTAATTGCTTTCACCTTATTTATTTATTAAGGCTGAGTCTCCCTCTGAACCTGGTACTTACAGTTTTGACTAACCTGGCTGACCAGTGAGTCCTTGGGATCCTCCTGCTCTATCCCCTGGAAATAGATTAGGAATGCTCGCCATTATCTCTATCTTTTACATCAGTGCTGGAGCTCCAAACACTGGACTTTGTTCTTTTAGGGAAAGCACTTTACTCATAATAAGTTTTTATAATACTTATTAAGTAGAAATCTACAGATTATCAATCATGAACAATAAAGCATAAGAGCCAAGTTCAGAGATTCACACTTGCAATCCCAGTACCTGGGAGAATGAAGCAGGAGTGTCCCAAAGTCTAGGTCCCTGTCTAGGAAAAACAAAAAAATATAAATTAAAACTATAAATATAAATAAGATATAACTATAGATGCTACAAATACATTATAAATATATGTAATAATATTAATAATAAAGGTCATCATTTTAGATCCTATAAGGCATTGATGAAAATACCAAGAGCACTTTTATTTCAATTAGTTTAATAACTTTGACAGAATAGGTGAATAAGGACACTAAAAAAGAAATCCTACACTAGCTCAGAATTGAGTATAATAAAAGGTTATTTATTTAGGGGTAGACTCATAGATCACAATCCTCTGCTCAAATAGGGAACAGCAACTAAATCCAGTAGCCAGGAAAGAGGCCGGATGCATGCTTTATATCAGCATATATAGTATAAGAGGCGACGCCCAAGTGGGCGGGTGACTTAAAGGCTATTGGCAGAAGGAATTCCTACAGCAAATAGGGAATTAATTTAAAATGAATTACATTTGTAATAAAGCAAATATATGCAGGTGGCTTAACTGGTGACTTTTAACAATTATTTATAGTAGAAATAGTATTAGTTTTCCTTTCAAGCTTTTGTTAGAAAAAATAGCAAAGAAAACATTTTCACATTATTCTGTGAGGTCAACATAACATTTATAAAAAAATTAAAAAAGAGTATCACTGTAAGAACATATAACTACTAGAATAACCTTCATGGCATAGACACAAAAGTCCTCCAAAAATCTTCAGAAGTCAAGTATACCCACTCACAATCATGTCCTGCATGGAGATGTGTGAGTCAGTGGCAGGTGGCAAGTACAAGAGTAGTCCTTGATAGACCAGGAAACATTCTGTTCTCTAATGAGGTGGTTTCCCCATAATATCATAATCTCAATAGATCCTAGAACCAACTTTTTAGAGTTTACAAAAGAAAAAAGCCTGTACAGATTATGCTTGTGAATATTTCAAGTCTATTTTAATTTTTTCAGGACTGGACATCCTGACAATACAGAGTTTGTGGGATTCTATTGCAAACACACCCCCTGGTTGTCACTTTTGTGTGGAATGTAATTCTCACTAATAGGAAACATTTAGGAGTTAGTTTAATGAAAGTTTCCCAAATCCTCTGCAACTTAAAAACACCATTTAAAGGAAAAGAAGATGTAACATAGTGGAACTAGTACATCATGGATTAGTGGAGCCGATACAGTCAGGTTCCCAGCCTTGGTAAATTGAACTATAGATTCAACATAATCAAAAACACAACCCTAACAAGCATTCTTTCCCCAAACACTGAAAGATTGATTCTATGACTGGTATTGAAATACAAACTCTTGGCCAAACAGTGTTATAGTTAATAAAGTTTCTGTGTAATTATTCGGGTCTGGGCGACCAGGAAAAGAACAAGCAGACTCAGTTTAAATAATGGTACACACCATCTAGGGCATAGATCCGCATACAACCTAAAAAGAAGCTTCTTAAAAAAAATAGGGGCTTCTAGAACCATAAAAACAGGAGCCAAGCACAGTTTCTTGGTATCCTCATTTTTTCAGATAGACCCTGTTCGATGGCAGTGAGTGGAAACATAACTCCTTTAAGACAGAGCTTCCTGACTCAACATTATCAGCAAAAACTGCATGGCTTCTTTAGGAGCTGGCTTCCTGGATTGTGCTGGCAGCATGAACTCTGGCTTTTTCAGGAGATCCTGCACTTAAATGGGGTTTTTGAGCAGCATGCTACTAGTTACTTAATGGTGACATAGATCTGCTGCATCCCTGGAGCTGAGGTGGTGAGCACACCATGCTGGATGGAGCAGAGCCAAAAGGCAAGGCCACGGAGTTGGTCCTAGCCACACTCACTTAGCATTTTTAAAAAATGCTCCTGGTCAGAAAATACTTACAGATACACAATAAGACAGATTCAGACAAAAAAAAAACCTCTAAATGGATCACAGTGTTGGATAAATGTACATGGGCTGAAGAGAGAGGAAGAAAGGGTACAGACAGCCATAGATTAAAGGAGCAAAGATAATAAAATAAACATTTAAAATACAGTAAAAAATGTCTCATAAAGACGAAAAATACACTAAGAGTCTGGATTATGTATATTATTGTGCTTTCTTTAATATCTGAACTGGAATGAGCTAACTACAGAGAGACATTTCATTGTACAGGCTGGTAAACGATTGGCCAAACAGCTTTATTCAGTAACCAAAAGAAGCAATACATATCCCACATCATCCACAAGAAACAAAACAATCCTAAAAATAAAGTTAAGCAATAAACTTAAAACACAGTTATCAAATTGATGTTCTTAGCATATACATCATCATATAGATCAATGAAAGGGAATAAAAAGAATAACTAGACTGATACATACAAAAGCAACTGATTGTTCTAACAGATGCCAATTTAAGTATGAAATTAAGACATTAATGGATGGATGAAAGAATATATCTTATTCCCCAAGCTCAAATGGAAATGGTAGGAAGTGAAGAATCCTTGTCAAAAACAGATTTCATAAGGACTCCTGTAACTGACAAAAAGTGGTAGATAGGTAATTAAGCAAAACTCAGATTTTTCCATTGACTTTCTCATTTTCTAGTCCTTGATTCACTCAATAGCCACTCTGTCCTGATATTGGACCTGCAGTATGAAATTATAGTTTCTCTAATTGACTCCTAGACAACTGACAGCCAAATTGTGGAGACAGTGGGAGTGGGGAGATCATGCCTAATATGAGAGTAAGAAGGGAAGAGAAACTCATTTTTTTATTAAGTAGCTGGATTTAGGTCCCACTTATGCACTTTCTTGTTTGATGAGAGAACTTCCTAGTCAGGGGAGAAAAATGTTTCCATGAATTAGATCTAACCTGCTTCAGTTATGTGTGAAGGACCCTTAACAGAAAATTGATTTTTGTTTCATATAATAAGTAAGTGCGAATAAAATATGCTCTTTTGTCAAATAGATAATTTCTAATCTAAGCTATTTTTAATTGCAGAAGCTCATTCTGGTAGAGTCGCTTCTTAATGAGATTTAGCTTGATTTGAGGAAGAAAAAAATTACTACATGATGCCTCATTTGTTGCTGCTCATTTGAATAACAGCCAAAACAATATTGTCTCTAAGAGATTTTTTCAAATGTTTATGCAGCAATAAGTTATTGATGTTAACATTTTCTGTTAGTTATTATTACTACAAAGCTAGACATTTCCAAAGTCCATTCATTCCTATTTGATAAACAGGATGGGGTCAAGTTTAGAAGGCCCAACATTAAGCTTACTATATTTTTTAATATCTCCCCATGAAGCCCACACAATTTAATTTTCATCTCATCATTTTTTGATAGTGTGACAACTTTTTAAAATGTGCTTCTTCCCCAACAACTAAAACACAAAGCCAGAACAGAAAAAGAATGCTGTGTTGCCACTGGGTGCTTTTGAAACACAAAAGCTGTTACTGGTGGCAGATGGATTTTTTGTTCTAAAGAGCTCTATCTCTCTCCTCAGCCTCCTGCCAGCACAAAATTAAGTGGAGCTTTGGTAATTAAATATTTCAGTGAATTTAGGTTGTGAAAAAAATCTAATTTCGACCCTGGATCATTTAGCATTTATTGTCCATGTGAGATAAAGGTAGATGCTTTAATTTGAACTATGCTAATCAACTTTAAAAGCCATTTCAGACAACAATTGTAAATCCTCCACAATAACCCCTCCTCTCAGGTTCAGGCAGGAATCCCCTGCTTTCTTTACACTATTTCACCAAATACATGAACAAATGTTTTGAACATTTCCCTCTCCATTCTTCACTTTGTGCAACTCAGTGTTAGAAGACCCACAATGGATTCACTGGTTCTTTTATTTTATTCTTTAATAATGGGCAATGAGTCATAGAGCAGAGCACAGTACATAGGGAGTCCATCAGATGAAAACCATTTACATACCGTTGAAAGTAAGCCATCTATGCCCTGTGGGTCCTGGTGTCCTCTCTTCGTCAACATCACTCAGGAAGAATGAACCGTCATCAATAAAATGATTCAAAACTATGAGTAGCAGCTAGGACATTTTAAAAGAAGGATTCAGTTCCTGGAACCACTGAATTCTGAATACCAAATAATGAAATATGAGTTGGCAAATTAGTATGTACATCCCACAGTGACTTTTAATACCTCCGAAATTAGATTGTACTGGATAGGCCTCCATACAAGCTCCCTAACTAGAGGGAGGGAACCCATTGTAAGAGAGTCAAATGTAAGAGAGGAAACTGTATACCTTAGACGAAAATTCTGCCCAGAACTTGACTTTTAAAATAACAAACCTTCAGAAATGCATCCTTTGCTATGATTGCAAACTCCCTGTAAAGCTGTTATCAGGATATTCTGTAGCATGGAAGAAGTCCTTTCAACTGCTGACCTTTATGGACACCATCCCCTCCCTTAAATGTGTTCCTGGATTATGATGGCAAGTGAAGCTGAACGCATGCCTAATGGTGGCTGTAATGGGCTTGCTGTGTATGTGAGAAAATCCTCCTTCCCTCAATCTTCTTCCTCATTAAAAGTCCCTGTTACTAGCCTGGATAAAGCATTGCTTAATTATAGATAGCTTATTATAAAGCATTTTTTCCTTCCAAAATTTAATCACCAAAGTTGCTTAGTCAGCAACCAATATAATATGATGGTGGTTTTTATCTTTTATAGCACAATTAACAGTGGAAATGCAGACAATCCTTGGGCTTCAAAGATTTTGTAAATACCAGCACCTAGAAACTACCAAATGTATAATGTTAAGCCAGGAGTTTGGGGGTACTACTATTGTGTCAAGTTCTGGGACAAATTTCTTAACATATCCTAGACTACCCTGTGACATTACTAAGTTGGGAGAGGTGAGGACTTCTCTTCAGATTTGTTAATAACTTGGTCTCCTCAGAGCAGGAACTCATGTTGTCTTGGTGCCAGGCATTAGGATCTGGATGGCAAAGGTTGCAGGTACTGACCAAGTACGCCTGTTCTCCCAAAAAGGCAAGCCCCTCCTGTAATATTCTTGGCAGAGTGAAGTCACTAGTCAAGAGGGAAGCTGAGCTTTGGTATGATACTGCTCTGAGTCCACTGAACCTAGACTGACACAGAGGCTCATGTTTAGAAAGATCTTCTCAGTGCACCCCAGAGTCTATTCAAATGAGCTGTTTTTAACAAAGAATAATACCACATGCTTCACAAAAATAGATTAGGAAAAATCAAATAAGTTGTATCCCAAGGCTATATTCTAAGGTCTACTCATTCTGAACCTTCAATGAAAACACTAATGTCACCCAGTTATGTTTTCTCAATAAAATGATATTAATCATATAAGGTGCACAGACTGTGATGAAAAGTGTCAGTGGCTGCAACTGTGTAAAGTCTCTAGTTCACAGTATTAATCTCTTTAAAATATAGAACCTTCTGCTTCCACATGTGCCAGTGCTAGTACAACTTATCAAAGAAACCTGCCTAATATTAATATTAAAGATGAACATATATGATCATCACTTCCCCTCTTTTGTAGTCTGCACAAGATCAATAAAAGATCACCATGTATTATTATTTTAAAAACCATTTAAGTGCATTCCACACAGTGAAAGAGTTCATAAGCTTTCTTTTAAACTGCTGGACTTTGTTGAGCATCATTTAAAATTTGTTGTATATTTCCTCTTATCTGTGTGTGGACAGCATATGTTCATTTGAATAATGTCCATTTGTCAGTATTGTAAAAACAAACTATCTGGATATTGTTTATTTATATTTAAAAAGGAAAACAAACCTGTACTTGGATGCTTTTGCGGTTTGGTTTGGTGTTCTCTGCTTTTTGTTTTTTTACAGTTTGGAGCTATAAAGTGAACCTTCATCCCTGTGCAAGTTAAACGTGTGTCTACCATAAGCTATCTTCCTACCCCTTGACTTTTTAAATTTGGTTTCAGGATCCAGGATACTCACAAATCCTTTGTGTATTACAATAAAAAATTATTAATCTTTGTTCCATTATAATCATTTTATGCTAGTACATGTCTGTCTCTCATTATAGATAGCATGGTTGTTGGAAGGTTGCTGGTGTAAATACTTTCATGTTTCTAAATACCGACTGGTAAATCTTATTTTAGACTTGTTTTGAAAGAAACGTTGGAAATACTCTGAAGGTATTTTCTTCATACAAATTATCATGGAAAGAAAACACCAGTTACAATTTGAAGTGGAGTGATGTTTTCTACTGTAGCAGTCTTCATGTTGTATGTCATGAAATCAAGCAAAATCATCTCTTTCAAAGTGAAGAGTTGTAATTTTGAAACAGAAATTACAGAATCCTTTAAGCTATGACTGAAAACTAGAATCATTATCATGGAAAAGTTGATGACTGATAGACACATTTTATGTCTTTATGCTGGATCTGCACTATTGCTAAATTGTTGTGTGTCTGTGAAAATATACTGTAACACTCAGCAGTGCAAAACTGATGATACTACATGTTAACATTCACAGATTTACTGAGGTGTCACACTGCTGGAGTGATTAGGTTAGTATACATAATGCCATGGTGTCAGCAATGCTGATGTTGCCTCAGAAGCCATTCAATTAGCATCGCTCATAGCATTTTTGTATATAACAACGTTACTCATATTGGCAATATTGAAGGAAATACTTCTTCTGTAGGTGTCACACAACACCCCGAACTGCCAACAAAACAGATTAAGTAGAATTTAAAGTCAGTTTCTGGAAAACAAAAGGATGAAGCATTAGGAATTATACAATTGCTCACAAATGACTGTTCCAAAATGCATATGTTTATATCTCTACCACAGTTTTAGCTTGTGTCTACATCATGAAGACATAACTCCTGCATATGCCTTTGAGTTTTCGAAAGTCTTCTTTCCGATATTTGCATTTGGAATTTGGTTTTGAGTAAAAGTCATTCTCAATTAGCCTAATGTTGTTTATTAAAATTAAACTCAAGTCCAAAGTCCTAAATGGTTCTGATATCAATTACCCAGAATCAAGTGCTAGAATAGCGCATTTTGTAGAAACCAAATGACAATTGTTTTTAAATAGAGACACTTAAGTGTCTTTTGGCCATTTGAACTTCTTCAGTTGAGAAATCTATGTTCA
>LOJH01066589.1:0-10516 GCA_001685095.1 Ellobius talpinus | reverse complement strand
AGGAAAAATTTTCATCAAGTGAGACAGAGCTCTTGCTTTGTTCAACATGTCTTTGTGACCCCATTCAACAGTCTGCTGTATATTCCTCCCTGACAAGGTGTTTCTAGGCATGCTTACATTTGGTCACCGGGAAAAACCTCTTCAGTCATTTAGAGTAAAATTTTCTCTCAGAAAAAATCTGCAACAGGGCCAACAGACTCAAGAGGAAATGGCATATGGAGATGCTCTTATCCAATTTTACATACTTCCACTAAGAACACTGAAGAGTAACTGAGATGCAAATAGCAGGAACTTCACAAGATGCCAAATCTTCCACTCTTCTGCCCAATCAGTTGTCCCATATCTGGAATCAGATAGGTATGCTTCAACTCAGAGCTGTGTATAGCAGTTGCTTCCATAGAAGCGCTCTGTACTGAAATGTGAGTCTGAGGCAAGCATTTCCTTATGAATTATTTTCTCTAAACTTCCATTTGCTAACAATTATTTGTCTTCCTTCCTTCCAAATTAGTAAAGAATAGGTCTTTCTATGTTTCTCTGTTCCCCACTCAAATACTTCACACAATTAGATTGTAAACAGTATCTTAATCTTTCCTCTTTTGTTCCAGGCATTATTGCTTGGGATCAGATGGAAAACAGTTTGAATTGTTCCTTTGTGATGTTTAAAGAAAACAAGTGTAAGACAACTTTTTAAAATACTCCTTTACTAATAGTATTTAGACTCAACCACATCTGATACTTTATAACAAATATTATAAATTTGGTTGGTGAAGTTACCAAAAAATAAAAGATTTTCTTTTAGTCTCAGAAGAACTCAATAAACAAAACAACTAGCTCCCTGGATGTAGTAGGCAGCGAGGATTGCAATTTCCCCTTCATTAGCTTCTAGATATCTACACCTATTTCCACAAAGGTGTAGATTGGATTTCTATACATTTTCTAAGAAAATTATTGCCTCCCATTACTAGAGTACCTCATCATACCTTATGCATTATTTGCTTGAGACAATGGGAACAAGAAGTTAAAAAGAGTGGTCAAAAATGAGATTTGGAGACAGCAGAGATGAAAACCTCCACTTCCTTACTTCCTAGTTACATGATAGTGGAACAACGACCTACACTTGTCTTCTTCAGTTTTCTCATCACTAAAATAGAGAAAATAATGGCATCTGCCATTTCCAACTGGGTCTCACGTAAACAAGCAAATGCTGGCGGTGCTCAGCAGAGCTGCGCTCAATCACTATTAGGCATTATTTCTTTTAGGAGGTTGAGAAGCGTATACTGCTTATTTCCTAGGACACAGAAAATATGTGAAATATTTATTTGGAAGCCATGAATAATGTTAGATAAAAGTAAACAAATGATAATTGTCAGTGCTAGCATAAAAACCCTTTATGTTAAGCCTACTTATAGTTAATTGCTCTATCAATGCCTTCCCTTCATCAATATCACTGGTGTGCTTTAGCACTGCTGCATTATTTCCCAGTGAAATAGCTTGTCTCCTGAGCATGTGATGTCATCTGTAGCTACTGGCACAATTTTTTTCCCTATGTTGTTAATTAAGTGTATCATAGAATTTAATATTTATAGTCTTGCATAGCTCACTGATCTAATAGGGAAGAACAGAATACACATGGGAAAAAAGAAGAGATTCTACTTTCAACACCACAGAGTTTGGGGTAGAATCCTATCCTGTTGATTTCATTAGTGAATATTAACTATAATTATGAATGTTGTAATAAACACACTGATAACTTTGGTAAGCAGTTCAGAACAAATTAATATTTGAATATTTAATATCTGGAACTCATACTTTCATTATTGTGCTTGCCAATTCTCTCATAACAGACAAGACCTGCTTGAGGAAGCAGATGGTGTGCAACATGCTAGTGGATTATAAGACTGCTTATTGCTAATATTTAGGTAACACAAAGGCATACTCATTTGCTTTGATCAAATTGGTGATAGAACATGGGCAACTCACAGAAATCTTCAGTTTTTGTGTTATCTGATCTTCTATGCTCAGAACTGTGTCCCCCTCCAAGTCCTATGATGAAGCCCTAACCTTCAGTTCCTTGCATACTCATTGTGTTATTTCACATTAACACAATGAAAAGGATAAGTATATAGTATGATATTTTAAGAGGGGGAAAAGATCACATTAATATAACTTATGATACACTATATTGTTGGAATGGTTCCATTTCCATTGTTCCTAATTTATAAAATAAACTATTATAACTGCAAGGAGAATGTGTCAGTAATCAAAAAGCCAAGGTATGACCTTCATTTTAAATAGTTGGAGTGAGTTCAGTAAGATTTTGCCTACATTCTCCCCACAATCGCCATAGGAAAACATCTAGAATTTTCTTCCTGAAAAAATTAAAAATGGAATTAACATCATAGACTTAATGTCAGCATAGTGAAGAGATATCTGTACTTTCATGTTTATTGCAGCATTATTCAAAGTAGCCTAGATAAGAAATCAACAAAATTGTTCAATAATAGGTAATGATGAATAAAATGTAAAGAAAATGTATCAGAGAACATGCAATGGAATAGTAGTATTTAACCATTTATAACAGATAAAATCTTGTCATCATCAACAACTTGGTAGTTAAATTAACCACGAATATAAAAAAGAATATTACCTGATCTGGTAGAATAAGAAGTTTGAACTTGTAGAAGCAGAGGGGAATGGTGGATTCCAGGGCAAGAGAGTTGGAAAAAAGGGAGATTTGTGTAAAAGATACATAGTTTCAGTTGGGGAGGATGAATAATTTTTTGATATCACAAGCATGGAAACTAGATTCCAATAATAAATTGCATACTTTAAAATGATTAAGAACATAGATATTACTGTGTTCAGCATGAAGTAGTGAGGTGTTACTTTTTATTTACTTTGCAATGCATACATATGCCAGGATATCACATTATGTGTCATACATATAATTAGTATATCATAAGTATATTTAGTTATACTAATTTTACATTAAAGTAAAAGTATATAAGTACTAATGTGTTAGTAGTAACCTTTAGGTGCCACATATTTATTTCTATATGTATGTATTGTAGGTATGCCACATTTATGTATTCATATGTGTTCATATTCCTATTTCTGGCTGACTCAACACCATAGGATTCATTTTTGAGCATTTCTTCCATTCCTTTTTCTAAGTTCTTTTACTGTGAGAAATATTGTCCTTGTCATAAACCATTCACTTGCTGATTTGTTCAATCTTAGTTCCTCTATGAGAAACAGATTTACCAACTACTGCACATAAATAATGTTCAATTATTTTTTCTTTAAGTTTATGATTCAAAATTACTGCTCTCCAAAATCACTGGAGTTCTACTACTTTTCTCTCCCCATCTTTTTTTCTATAATATTATATCACATATCTGTAAAATAGATTCATTAATCAAAATCTATATTCCTTAGTAGTTTTACTGAAGTCTTGTTAGATTTGTAAATTTTGCATAAAGTTGAAACTCCATAGTTTAATCTTTGGAGAACTTTTAAAATGCATTCTATCATTGTACCAATCATTGTTATAGATATAATTCCACAACCCTAAAAATCCCTGTGCATCTTCACTTGTAGGTAGTTCCTCTTCCCCATATCTTAGACCTTCACTAATGTTTCATTATTAAATTTCCTCTATTGCAATGCCCCATAGAAAGAGTTATGAAGTTGGTGCATCTTCTTATCTGAATGGTTTTACTTAAAATGTGTTTACTATCATCCATTTGGTTCCATAGACTAGCAACTATTTTGTCTCTTTTATCCCTAAGAAATATTCCATCTAATTTCCTTTAATCACTCAACCATAGAGTGATATCTTTGTCACCTTTAGTTTTGAGTAATTATATATAAAGTTACAGTAAACATGCAGATACAGGTTGTCTGTGAATGTAATATTTTACTTTACTTGATTAAATACCTAAAATCTGTCTCATTGGGCTATATGGTAAATGGGTTCAAATTTAAGAAATCATCAAACTGTCTTTCAAACTGACAATATTTGTTGACCAAGTTTTCTGTCCAACTGGGTCTTGCCCAGTCAGGCAGCCATTTAGTCACAAAGAAATACACAGAGGTCTGTATTAATCATAAACTGATTGGCCTATTATCTCAGGCTTCTTATTAACTCGTACAGCTTATATTAGCCCATTATTCTTGTCTGTGTTACCCACATGGCTGGGTACCTCTTTTGGTGAGGCAGTCACATCTTGCTTGCTCTGTATTTGGCTTCCTCTGTGTCTGAATGACCACTGCAGACTGAAACTTCCCTCTTCTCATAATTCTTGTTGCCACACCTCTACTTCCTGCCTGGTAGCCATCACCTCACCTATACTTCCTGTCTGGCTACGGGCCAATCAGTATTTTATTAAAAATAATACAAGTGACAGGATAAAAGACCTGTCACACAGCAGATATTATTTTTAATTCCTACCAGCATTGAAATCTACTCAGGCATATGCTGATTCTTCGTAATATTTTGATTTGAATGTGATAAATGGATGATATTATTATCTTTTTATGTGCTTATTTACATACATCCTCTTTTGTAAAATTTCAGTTTATAAAATTATATTGTACTTTTGAAATCTGGCTTTTTAATGTGGGATTCTCCTCTGTTTGCTATAAATATGTTTTATTACCATTGGTTATTAAAGATGCTATTTCAGCCAATGGCTTAGTAGAGTAAATCCAGGAGGGAAATTCAAACAGAGATATGTAGAGAAAATAGGTAGAGTCAAGGAGACACCATGTAGCTGGTAAAGAAAAATGACAGCAGCCTCTAACCAGAACCTTACCAGTAGACCACACCTCATGGTGATTCAGAGATTAATAGAAATAGGCTAATTTAACATGTAAGAGTTAGATAGAAATATGCATAAGCTAATGGCCAAACAGTGTTCAAATTAATATATTTTCTATGTGATTATTTGTATCCAGGTGGCCGGGAAACAAATGAGCAGCCTCTGCTTATAGCTTATTATTTCCTCATTTTTTAGTTTTAATAGTTCTTTATACATTCTAGCTACATATTTTTTAAATCTTTGCTTGCACATATTTTTCTTCAACCTGTGGTTTGCCTCTCATTTTCTTGAAAGAACAAAATTTTTATTCTTTTCAAAGTCAAATTGGTCATTTCTTCATTTAGAATTAAACTTTATTCACATCAATTTTACAATGTTATGTCTTACACTTGAGACAGTTATCCACTTAGAGTAATTTATATGTATGTTTTGGTTTTGTTCTTGTATGTGTACAGCTTCTCTAGCCTGTATTTGCATGACTATCTTGCTTCTAATAAATTTTCTTTGTAACTTTATTATGTCACTTGATCATGAATTTGTAGGTTTATTTCTGATGTTTTTCTATTTTTATCAGGTACCATGGTTTCTCTAACCTATGCCTCCATTTTAAAAGGTTTTCTGATCATTCTGCTTCTTTCACTTTTTCATAAATGTGTTACAATCAATTACAAGCAATAAATACAAAGTGACTCCACTAAGATTGTTATAAGAATGGGGTTAAATTTGGATATCAATTTTAGGAAGTGTTGACGTCTTCATTGTGTAAAGTGTTGCAATGTATGAACATGGTTGGATCTTCATTTTGTTTATGTGATTTCTTTCACTTTCATTTATAAATGTTCAATTACATATTCTATTTATTTTCTGTTATATTTATCCCCAAGTATGAAAGAGTCAGATAATAGAGGACAGAGTTGTAACTTGAAGTATGAGATATGATGATCTGAAACACCTTATGGATTTTTCATGTTTATATCTACAAAAATAAAATTTCTATTATTCTAGTGTGGAACTTCAAGCGTGGCCATATTCCAATAATGGAGGGATGGTGTAGGAAAGATAGTTGAGTGGACATAGCAATGAAGGAGAGTAGTAGTAGGAGAAATCAGAAATTAGAAGGTCAAAGGCATCTAAGACCTGTAGACCAGAACATATTAAGTACGTTGGCTTTTATTCTGCATGAAATCATAAACTGCTTAAGGAATCTATGCACAGAAGCACTGTGGACTCATTGTCATTTTAAGAAACCCCTTCCCAAAGTAGTATTGAGAACATACTATAAGAAATCAAGGATAGAAGGAACAGTGCCAGTTTAAGATTTTATTTCAGTAAACAAAAAAATTGTTGCATTTTTGTAAATTGGATTTCAGTAAATATAAAAATGATGATGGTTATGTTCATTTAACTAATAGATAACATTGGTGGAGACTGTAGGAAGTTACCAGTGATGTCACAAAAACTTGGACAATCATCTGGAAAGTGACAACTGTGAAGCCAAATTTGGAAAAGAAAAAAGAAAAGATTAAAGCACCATGAATAAACCATCTAATTACAAGTGCAAGGCCCAGTTAGTATTCAGTTTCTAACACCAAAGATGCAACCAGCAGTGTGTGGGAAGCCTAGGATGCTGGTAGACTCCCCTTTGCTTACATGAACAGCAGTCTCTATTGTCTGCAATGGGTCTCTCCAGAATCACGGATGCTATAACCAATAGTGCTAAAAATGTTTAAAGGATTCAGAACTAGGAATTCAGGAATTTGATTCGGCTGAAATAGTTCTGCATAACAGTTTTTTTCCGTGAGAAAGCAAAACAACCTGAATTAAATGGAGACAGCCTTGATGTTACAGAAGAGCAAATGAATTTCCTTTACTGATGATACGTAATCTCAAATCACACACCTTTAATTTTTGATTCATGGGTTCATAACTGCTTGTCATGGGGCTTGATGTAATTAAATGGATTTTTAAATGTTTTCTGAGTTACTTTGCCCCTCTATCCTCAGAGTACTATGGTCGTTATACCAGAGATACTCATTAGGTGGCAAAGCAGTGACTTCATAAAGATGGATTATAAAATTAAATCAGGATTTTACTGTTGAAAGTTATGAGTGGTAATTTTATTAAAGCATAGTTTTCTTCCTCTTAATGCACATATCTGCAACTAGCATGTGCTCTATGTAACTATACTTTGATTGGAAAATACTGACTTTATTTTAAAAATTAGGTTTATGGAAATAATAGCTGTGCATTATACCTTGATGGCTATTAAATAGGTCATGTTTATTCCTTTAATTAGTTCATTAATTTTTGGTGTGAAATTGTTTGTAAGTTGACTTATAGCCTGACATAATAAACCCAGATTCTAGTTGGTTATACACCACAGAGTCATATTACCTCTGAAGTAATAGCTTTATTGAGTCCATTAGTATCATCCAAAGGAGCTTCTTCTCCCTCCTTCCCTCCTTCCCTCCTTCCCTCCCTCCCTTCCTCCATTCATCTCCCTCCTTCCATCTTTTCCTCTGACCACCCTTCCCAGGATCTCAAAGGATTGTTCCTTGAGTCTCTCTACTTCGATATCTTCATCAGTGGAGAATGCATTAAGCTTATACCTCTGAATGCACACAATTTGTTTTACTCATCCCTATTAATGTCCTTGATTGTTAATACCAAACACCTTCAAGCCACAGTTTTGCCTTCTACTGGAGCATTCTGAAATTTCAATTTCAGAAGGTCATTTACTTTAGCAGGAAAAAATGTACCGAATGTTTCCGGGTCTGAAGGCAAAGCTAGGAATAGAGTAAGTCTAAGGCTTGGGATACCTCAGAGTATACAGGACAGTCTTCAAGGGTGGTAATGAGGCAAAAGACTGTAACGACAATGAAACTTTGGGTCATCTCACACAGTATTCTTCCCTAAATATTATTAATAAAAAACATTTGTTGGAATGTTCTGAAACCTTGCCTTAATTTCTGCATTTCTTTATTTTCAATGAGTAACTCTCACAGTTATGGGTGAGAATAGTGAGTCTAATCATAATAATGCCCTACTTGATTTCCAAGGTGTTATACTGGGCAGGCCCCCAAATAGAGTAAGGATATCTTAGATCACCTCTTGAGGTTTTCACAACAAATAACTACCTATTTTGTGATTTAAAATTTATTTTTAAAAATACATTGTCCCACAGTTCAGGCAGCTAGAAGTCTGAGATTCAGTTGTTTGCAAGACCAGGGTTTAAGTCCCTAGAGCGTTTACCTCCCTTTTCTCAGCCAGCTTGTAGTTAGTAATACTAAACCTATCTTGTCTTGTAGAACTAGTACTTATATCTCCAATATAATTTAACATGGCTTAATCTTGACTTTTATCATCTTCATAGATCTTGTTTCCAAATAAATTCACATTCACAGATGCCAGGAGTGAGCACTTTGGGGAACACAGTTCAGTTTACAAAAGTGTCTTGTAAGACATCATATTTTGGGGGAGTCACTTTATTGATGCAGAAGATGATAACTAATTACTATTCAGTGACAGTAATTTCACTGAATAAAGTTATAAACTTGAATGAGAACAAAGGACAAACCAAAACCAAGCAACCATATACAAAAATACCAGAATTGTTGTTTTCTGTTGTTTTAGTGGCTACACATGAATCTACTGATATTTTAATTATCACCTGTGGCCCCAAGGCCCTGTTGTCAGCATCCTGCCAGCCACTCAGGCTGCAGCCCAGAGGGCCTTCCAGTCCTCTGGCCAAGACTCTACCATGGCCGTGATATGTAGGTTTAAACTAAGACTCTATCATTCTATTTACCAAGAAAGACTCATAAATCAGATGTGAGGGTGAAGATCTGCTGGATCACAAAAGCTGAGAAGCAACCAGCTGATCAATTTTTTGGCCAGAGACCTAGCAAGAGACACATCTCTTCACTTGTCCCCAAAACAAAAAGAAGTACCAAACCCAAGTCCTTACCCTTTCCTTCATGTGCATCTTCTCTGTTCAAATTGCTGGATTTTCTATGACAAATTCTGAGCGACTAGTCACTGGCTCCACCCACCTGATTCAAGGTAAACTTCATTTAACAGTATTGAAGTGTCACAGTGTGATCAAATATCCTACAACACAGAATATTTTTGATATGCTAAAAAGCAGTCTCCCTATTTACAATGGCTGTTTTCAAATACACCCTTTAGAGTTAGTGAGAAGGTGGGGAATATCTTCTAACCAACCACAGCTCCATCTCTGAGCTTCATATGATCCCATTTGTCAAGAGAATAAAAAAGGCCAATGAGATGACTTAGCAGGTAAAGGTACCTGCTGAATAAGTGTGGTGACCTAGATTCAATCCCTGGAACCTACATCTATGTGGAAGGAAATAACCTACTCCAAAAGATTGTCCTCTGACCCCCACAGGCCCAGGAACCCATATATATACATCAGGTACATGTGCTTGTACACACAATAATTGGTAGTAGTAGAAGTAGTAATAGAACACACCTCTAGAATCTGATTGCTTAGGTACAAATTTTAGCTACATCCTCCAGTGGCTAACTAGATTTGGCAACTCATTCACTACCAATCAATAGGGAAATTAGAAGTCGTCCTTGACATTACTTTCTTACATGGACATTTTCAGAGAATACTAACATTTGGTGTTACAATAACTGCTACAAACTTATTAATTTTCATAATTTTGGTTTTTGTTTTGTTTTGTTTTCAAGATAGGGTTTCTCTCTTGCTTTGGAGCCTATCCTGGAGCTAGCTGTTGTAGACCAAGCTGGCCTCGAACTCATAGAGATCCACCTGCCTCTGCCTCCTGATTGCTGGGATTAAAAGCATGCACCACCACTGCCCATTTGGTAATCTTATTTTTTAATATAAGAGGAAATTTATTTCATAATTTGGAAGAATGTAGCTTTTTAAAAATGTATTTATTTTACATTCTGAGCTCAGTTTCCTCCCCCTCCTCTCCTCCCATTCCCTACTCCAACTTCCCCTCTACCCTCATCTACTCCTCCTCTGTTTCTGGTCAGAAAAGGGTGGGCCTCCCATGGGTATCAACAAAGCATGACATATTGAGTTACTTAAGACTAATAACCTCCCCTTTTATGAAATCTGGTTAAGACAATCCAGTATGGGGAATGGGTTTCCAAGGGCCATCCAAAACATTAGGGATAGCCCCTGCTCCCATTGTTAGGGGTTCCACAAGTAGACTAAGATACACAACTGTCACATATATAGAGTGGGCTTAAGTCTGTCCCATGCAGGCTCCCTGGTTGTCAGTTCAATCTTTGTGAGCTCTTTTGAGCCCAGGTTAGTTGATTCTGTGGGCTTTCTTGCGGTATTCTTGAACCCTCTGGCTCCTACAATCCTCCCCTTCTCTCCTCAGCAGGATTTTTTGAGACCAGCCTAATGTTTGGCTGTGGGACTCTGAATTTGTTTCCATTAGTTATTGGATGACAACTGGGGTGGTCACCAATCTGATCACAGGAAATGACCAGTTCAGGCTATGTATCCACTATTGCTAAAAGACTTATGTGGGATTGACCTGACAGATTCATGGGAGTTTTCCTTGCATCAGGTTAGAATTAGAAGACAAAATTAGTGATCAATAAACTCACCGGAGAAATGTATTTATGGATAAAATGAGTTTCTGGAAATTTACAGTTAGAAGTGGTAATATGTTTATTTTTCACCT